>JAVSCE010012473.1:0-200142 GCA_032199065.1 Smutsia gigantea
CCGTCCTCTGGGCCTCTCTGCACAGTCATCCCGCACAGCCGTCCTCTGGGCCTCTCTGCACAGTCATCCCGCACAGCTATCCTCTGGGCCTCTCTGCACAGTCATCCCGCACAGCCGTCCCGCACAGCCGTCCTCTGGGCCTCTCTGCACAGCCGTCCCGCACAGCCGTCCTCTGGGCCTCTCTGCACAGTCATCCCGCACAGCCGTCCTGCACAGCCGTCCTCTGGGCCTCTCCGCACAGTCATCCCGCACAGCCGTCCTGCACAGCCGTCCTCTGGGCCTCTCTGCACAGTCATCCCGCACAGCCGTCCTCTGGGCCTCTCTGCACAGTCATCCCGCACAACCGTCCTCTGGGCCCCTCTGCACAGTCATCCCGCACAACCGTCCTCTGGGCCCCTCTGCACAGTCATCCTCTGGGCTTCTCTGCACAGTCATCCCGCACAGCCGTCCTCTGGGCCTCTCTGCACAGTCATCCCGCACAGCCGTCCTCTGGGCCTCTCTGCAGTCATCCTGCACAGCTGTCCTCTGGGCCTCTCTGCACAGCCGTCCCGCACAGCCGTCCTCTGGGCCTCTCTGCACAGTCATCCCGCACAGCCGTCCTCTGGGCCTCTCTGCCCACACAGTCATCCCGCACAGCCGTCCTCTGGGCCTCTCTGCACAGCCGTCCCGCACAGCCGTCCTCTGGGCCTCTCTGCACAGTCATCCCGCACAGCCGTCCTGCACAGCCGTCCTCTGGGCCTCTCTGCACAGTCATCCCGCGCAGCCGTCCTCTGGGCCTCTCTGCCCACACAGTCATCCCGCACAGCCGTCCTCTGGGCCTCTCTGCCCACACAGTCATCCCGCACAGCCGTCCTCTGGGCCTCTCTGCACAGTCATCCCGCACAGCCGTCCTCTGGGCCTCTCTGCACAGTCATCCCGCACAGCTATCCTCTGGGCCTCTCTGCACAGTCATCCCGCACAGCCGTCCTCTGGGCCTCTGTCCTCGGCGCTGCCACCACTCCAGCCTCTGCTCTCCTGCAGCCTTGCAGTCGTACCATCTGGGTCGTGCCCAGAGCACTGAGTGGAGCTCTTTATATAGAGTCAACAGCCATGTATAGCCCACAGGTGTGCAGTGAGCTAGTCAACCAGGGCCAGGTGAGAATCCTGGCCACAGGAACTCTCATTTTATCCACATTCCACCCCTCCCGGATTCTCTCCTCTCAATCTATGTGCCCTCAGTCCTCTGCAATGGTCCCTGTGCCAGGAAGCTCGAACATTGTTCTCCAGCCTCTCCAGCAAAGTCTTGCAGACACACAGGCCGATCTTGTTGCTCTGTCTCTGACCTCTGCCTCTTTGGTCTTAATGGCTGAAACTGCTGCACTGGTTTCAGTTGTTGCCATAGCTCCAGTAAGATCCTATTTGGCTTCCCGTCTAATTTCCTGCCATCTGCTCCTGTCCGTATTAAATTGACCCACATCTGGGTCCTTGTAACCTTCATAGGGCCCCTTAAATTCTTCTCATGAGTCACCTCGCATTTTGTAATCGCTGCCTCAAGGTGGGCTACTCTGTCAGGGAAGACAGCTTTCCCATCTCTGATCTGGAAGGAACAATTCCATCCACCCCCAAGTCCCACAGCCACCGGCTCAGCCTGAGGATAGGGGTGGGCCATAGAATGCTCCACGACCTGGGGAGGGGGCTGCTCCTCTCCTTGGGGAACTTTCAGCTGCTGGGTCTTTATTTTCTTTACAACCCCTGGGCGGGCTTTCAATACAGGAGGCGCCAGTGCCTCTGGCACCACCCCTTCATCCTTCCCCAGCTCCTCCATTTCTGGGGCTGATGGCACCTTTCTCTCCACTCCCCCAAGTGCCTCCTCTGCTACAACCTTTACCTTTTCTAGTGTACCTCGCAACAAGCTAGCTCAGTCTTCAGCAGCTCTCTTACCTTCACCTCACTGCTTCGCAGCTGACGTTCTCGTGCCACCTCCGCTCTGCTTCCCTCAGGAGTTCGTCTTTTTCCTTGATGGCCTTTTCCTCCTTCAGAACATCCGGCAGCGCTGCCGTCTTGTCTCCAATGGCACCTTGCTGCCGGCGCTCTCGTGCTGCCTCCTCTCGCATCAAAGCCATCTCCTTCCTCAGGGAATCCACAGAAGTTTGCAGCTTGCGTTCTCATGCCACCATTTCTTGGGTCTATTCTGTAGACCTTTTTAATACTGTGAGAAGCAGCCAACCCACAGTCCCTGCTGCCTCACGGGCACTCTGCTTCTCAAAGGATCTACTTACTATACCAAGGGCCACCCCTACTGCCTCAGGTGTCATCTCCACTTGCCTCCAGTCCTGGGGGAGGCCCAGTCCTCTAGAAGGCAAGCCGTCTTAGACCACATACCTATTGGGGGACAATCCACTGTCTCCCCATTCACAGGGGCAGCCCACTGAAGCACCCCTCCCATAAGGGCAACTTGTCTTTTTCCTTGGTCAACAATGAACCCTGCCAACTTTCCCCAATTGTCTTGCCAGTGGGTTTCAGCCCTGGGCAAGTTCACTATGGATTCAATGGGACCAAAGAAATTGACAGGAAAATGTTCTTGGGGTGAAAGGGTTATACCCAACTTTATTTCCAGGTGGCAGGTCAGTCACTAAAATCCCGTTCACTCAGAGCGAGTCTGCATGCAGCAAGCCGGTCTCTGCCTCTGGGCCCCTCTGTCCGCACAGCTGTTCTCTGGGCCTCTCTGCACAGCCGTCCCGAACAGCCGTCCTCTGGGCCTCTGTCCTCGGCGCTGCCCCCACTCCAGCCTCTGCTCTCCTGCAGCCTTGCAGCCGTACCACCCGGGGTCGTGCCCAGAGCACTGAGTGGAGCTCTTTATATAGAGTCAACAGCCATGTATAGCCCACAGGTGTGCAGTGAGCTAGTCAACCAGGGCCAGGGGAGAATCCTGGCCACAGGAGCTCTCATTTTATCCACACTGCCATACTTGGATATGAGAATTTTTCCCCACATGTCTAATCAGCCACCACAAGTGTGGTGAACGGGGTCTCCTCTTGGCACCAGGTTCTGAACACTGCTGTGTGTGTGGAGGTGGAGATGAGTGTAGAGATAGTGATCAGGACAAAAACCCCAATAAAGCTGCCACCACCACCAAGCTAACACAAAACAGTCAGATACCCACGGAGTTCAACAAAGAGCACAACCCCAATATCCAGAGGAGATGCTCGCCCGTGCACAGTGGTTCAATCAGACAAGTTGGTGAAATACTGAAATATCTTCTTAATTAATAAATAACCCCAGCCCAACCCTACCCCCTCAGGTCCTCCCCGCAGCTGACCTCTGGGTCTCTTCCAAGATCTCTCTACCCCTCTAGAGGGACTGCTTAACCAGGACCCATCCAGACAATTAGTCAGTTCCTATCATCTTCCTTATACTCACAGATTTTCAAATTCTCTCCTAGGATATGTTGCTTTCATGAGGGTTTTAAGTTTTTCTTAAGGTTCCAATCACTGAAACATGGGAATAGACACAACACACACCTGAACAGAGCCAGGTAAAATACACTACGAATCTTCCGGTTTTGTTGCTTTCAGAGTCAAGGTTGACTATGGCCCAATGTCTATGGTAACCACACCCAAAAGATGACAGCTAGACCTCAAGGAGCGTTGTCTTGCCAATGGGTTTCAGCCCCGGGCAAGTTCACTATGGATTCTGTGTGACCAAAAAAACGACAGTAAAACATTTTTGGGGTGAAAGGGTTTATTACTGGCTTGTTATCCCTGCAGTAGGTCTAGCACTAGCGTCTCTGCCTCCACCCAGAGCACTGGGCTGAGCTCTCTATACAGCATAGTAATAGCTTATTGCCTAAAGTTGTGGAAGTGGTAGCCTAGCAACAGGCCAGTTACATCATCAGGTGGTTTAAGTTCAGTGAGGATCCTGGCCATAGGAACCCCGACTTTCCCACAAGTGTGCATGATATAACATTACAAGAAAGGAATATTTTTAAAGCTATAATCTTCATGACATAATAAGATTTTCTATTTGTGTAAGACCTCACTATGTGTACCTTTATCATGTTCAGGACTTAGAGCAGGTCTGTAATGTAAGTAGGTATAACTCAGGTACAATTATCACCATTATCAAATAAGGTACTCACGACGCAGAGGATAAGACCGTGATTCCACATTCCTAAATGACAGAGCTAGGGCTAAACTCAGATCTCCTGGCCTCTCCCCTTCCTTCTTACCTGCTCCCAGGAGCCTGATCCAAGAATTTTGTAGGTTGTCAAGCCATGGAGAGTTTGAAATTGTTCCAGGTGAGAATATTTACACCACAAAAACTAGCAATCGTCACAAATCAGAGCTGGTTTACCAGCACACAACTGACTTCAGGTGTCTGCTTACTTTGCCACAATACAGCCACAGGGGAAGTGTTTTTCTTAGTTGGTGGGTATTTGCTATTCCCACTGACTTGTATGCAGTATGACTAAGGAGACAGAGCACTGACTTAGGAGTCAGAGACTCTTCAATCTCCTCATGCCACTGGTCAATCTTTTTGCCTGAGTCACTGAACCTCTCTGAACCTCCTTTTTTTGTCCGTAAAATGAGGGCAATAATTGCTGCCCACAGGGTTATTCTAAGACTCAGAAGGAATCATGTAGGTAAAAACATTTCGCAAACTGCAAAACACCACACTTTAAAAATAAACAGTATGGTGATGTCACAAAAAATTAAGCATAAAATTACCATATGGTCCAGCAATTTTCTTGCTATATACCTATAAAATCTGAAAGCAGGGAATCGAAGAGGTATGTATGCTCCCCTGTTCATATGGCATCAGTCACAACAGCCACAAGGTGCCAGTTCCTCCAAGTGTCCACCGACAGATGAATGGCTAAACAGGACATGGTACAGTCATACAGTGGAATATTATTCTTCCTTAAAAAGGAAAGAGAAAAAAGAAAAGGAAATTCTGACACATGCCTCTCTCTATGTGGACAAACCTCAAAGACATTATCTTAAGTAAGCCAGTCCCCAAAAGACAATCTTTTATGATTCCACAGCACATTCACAGGCATAGAAAATAGAATGGTGGCTGCCAGGGCCTTGAGGCCAGGGGAGTGGGAAACTAGTGTTTCACACTGAAAGTTTGGGAAGATGAAAAAGCTCTAGAGTTGGATGGTGGTGATGGCTGCATGCAAATCAGAATGTACTTAATACCACTGAACTGGTTAAGATAGTTAACTGTTACGTTAGGGACTTTTTACCACAATTTGAAAAACACAAATATGAAGTCTTGTTATTATATCCCAGTTGTAGAAGAAGCCAAAAGGGTTACAGAAAGCAAACATAGTTTTGCTTTAGTTTTATCAATACTAGGACCACCAACTCCATTTGTTCAGACCGTGTTCACACAGGCAGAAGGACCCAGGCCCCCTCTTTGATATAACACCAGATACAGACTGTCCTTGACTTTTAAAACATGGTCTACTCCAAAAGTTCATTTCAGGCTTGTTGTTTTTATTCAGGCAGTTTAAATGGCACTTGGCACCTGCTCAGGCCTAGAGAAACCACGGAGTCCCGACACGGCTGAATTAGAGAGCTAACATCCTGGGGGCAGTGAGGTACAGCAGCGGCGCACACAGTGTCCTCCCTCCCAGGCCCAGGCCCACTGGGACCCAGGGTGGTCACCACTGACGTCAGCCAGCCCGGGTCCTTCTCCTCATGTCAGCCCTCAAATGCCCATTTGAGCCACATCAGGTCCCCCAAAGTTCCAAGACCACAATTACCTATTGTCCCCTGTGTTTCATTCAGATGCTGATTCTCTGTAGTGAAGCCATTGGACAAAAAGTACTTTTTTAAAAATCACTTACATGAAAAATGCTGGTCCTCAACCTATTTCAAGGTTTTTCTATCTCCTGGTGTTTTAAGACAAATCTCAAGCACCATTTTTATCAAGATGAAAGAAGTGTCACCCGTGTCTGGGAAGATCCCTGGGGACAGGGAGCCTGACCCTGCCTGGGGCGTCTGCTGCCGGGGTCCGCCACCACACCATCCCTTCTGCCCCTCCCAGGTTCTCTTCTTTCCACCCATAAGCTGTCTACAGTTACAAAGGTTTTTGAGTGTTTTGGTTTTGGATTTTTTCCCACAATGCTGTGGATCTTTGTAGAGGAGAACAGTCAGGTGAGGGGACAGAAAGGAGGGTCACCTAAAAATCAGACTGTCTAGGTTTTACTGAATACCTTTAGGATTCCATTTATGGCAGCAAATCCAATTTGGTATAAAAGCAATTTCAGTGATGAGTGTCACGGTCACGCAAGACAGAAAGAGGTCCTCTCAAGCAGGTAGAAACATCAACTGCTTGCAGTTTGGGAGCCTTCTCTTCTGTTGCCCACCCTGTTATAAAGGTCCCAGTAAGCTGTGACCCCAGACCTCGTTGGCCATCAAAAGGGCCAACATGGAGAAATCAAGACAAGGGATATGGCCCAACTCGGGCATCGGCATCCCCACAGTTTTTCCTACATCCTATGACCCAGGAAATAAAGCTTTTGAGATCTTCTCCCACACTCCATCCAACAATCCCTACAAGGATATTTTTATATAAATTGTCAAACATATCTGTGTGGCATACATATAAACCTGTTGCCATTTTAAACTGCCCCAACATTCATATCAATTTAGTACCTATACATTTTCAACTACCACACTGCTTGATATTTTCTGATTATTGCAGATAAGTTATGTAGTCCTCAAATCAAAACTCTACTTTCAATAGGAAATAAAGGAGAAACACTGAAGCAATTCTCAGAAAGGAGAAGCGTGTCTAAGCTGAAGCAGGACCAGAGCAGCACAGACCGGTGCGTCGTGTGAGAAGGCAGAGCCTCCAGTCATAAGGGACTCTCGCACAAGCTGATATAGACAGGGACACGTTAAAAAAGCAACTACCACCAGCTCAGGGTGTAGGGAGAGGTGCAGAGAGACAAAGCTGCTGAGACCGCCAGGGGAAGGGAGGAACCTGTGACACAGAACCACCAGGACACTCCGGCACCAGGAGCCGGCCAAGGGTGTTTCAGGCTGAGTCTCTCGGTTCATGCCAGCACTATGTGAACTGACCACCCTCCTGTGAGGAGCCTGTGTTCCAGAGCAACGGACCCTCCAAGTCTGCACAGGTGGCCTCTGAGGAGCTGAGGTCTAGTCCCACAGGTCCTAGTGGGAGAGAACTTACATTTCCTGAGAAGCCATTCACAGGCTGTGCGTCCTACTGAGGATTTCCACACGCCCTCGTTTAATCCTCAGTTACAGCCTGAGATTAGGGTACTAGTCCTATCCTGTCTTACAGATGAGAACACGAGGCTGAGAATGGCAAAATAATTTCCCCAAAGCCACACAGTTAGGAAGCAGTGGACCAGGATGTGGGCTCGTGTCCACATGGCCTCAAACCCTACCTTCTTGGCCGCTCACCACGGGGCTGGGCAGTATAACCAGCAATTGTTCTTCCATGGCCAATGGAAGACTTATTGATTGTTTCTTAAATCAACATCGAGGGTATGTGAAATATGCACGATTCTGTGTATTTGCAACAGGAGCTTCCAAAAATCAACTTCCAACAGATGCTGACATGTTCTTCCCCAAGGTACTGGCCCTGAATACAGGTAGTCGACCTCAACCACAGCTGCTCAAGGCAACTCGAACTGATGACAGTTACTATTTACTCAATCCTAATTATGTGCCAGGCACCTCATATACGTCATTGCACCCTTACGAGAATCCCAGGAGGTAGCAACTTCCAACTCTGTCTTCGCTCAGATTAAGGTGCCTCTCCAGAGGCAAACAGCTATGAATGGTTGCGCTGGAATCATCTTTCCATTTTGGTCCATGGTCTCAGTAAATACACTCTCTGAAAGGCTTCCCCTCATGTTTTAACCAAGAGACAGAACCCGTTTGTCTCTGCACCTTGCCGAAATACCAAGAAAAACAGCGCAAGACACAAGGCTGATCGCTAGAGACGTGGGATGAACTTCGCTAGCCAGAGAATGAACTTGGCCCGTGGAGTCCATTTGGAGGAGACCCTTGGTCTGGTGGAGCCTGGATAAATCCATACACTGCATAATGCAAATCTGTTTAGAAAAAATCAAGGGTATTGAACAGAAAAGTAGCCCACAGAGAAAGTGCTCGCCTGCACCAAAGAAGTCATCAAAGCAGTGAGACCAACAGGAACTGAGAAAGAGGATCGTGCTGGCATCTTTCCCCAGGCCCCCACATCCTTTGCTTTAGCTACAAACACAGCGGACTGACGGTCTTGAGTCAGAAAGACCCTTGAGTCAGCTGCGTAGGTCAGCAGGCCTCCTGTTGGCCACCATAAGCAGTTCCTTCTTCAATTAAATAAATGTGTCCCAGGCTCCCAGGTTCCTGCAAAACCTGGTACAGATTGGAGGCATGAGGTCCTAGGGTCAAAAATTGGCTGACAATGTGACAATCCCCTTCTGGCCCAATGCCTAAGCCCTCCTCCCCAGAGAGGAGAGGAGGAAGAGAGGGATTCATGGGGATTTAAGGAGATTTGTTTGGGGAAAGGAAAGATTAAAGGGATTTACAGAGACCCAGACAAAGAAAAACTCAACAAATTAACCCCTCAAATCCTCCCCTGAGAGGACACAACTATTCACCTGCCAAGCCTAATTACCGTCCATCCACTGGCCCAACGCTGAACCAGAAATCTGTTCTTGAGACACGGTCCTCATCAGTCCCTCTGGGAACCGAGCTCTACCCCAAAGTGCATTTTCCCCAGTCCCACTCTACAAACTAATTAGGACACTAGAGTTTATCTTTTTTTCAGCCAAGAGAAATGTGTGGCTTTTCCTCTCCAAATATAAACATCCTATCAGAGGAAGGGGTAGCAGTTACGTTTCACGGTTTAAAGCTGAAGCTTTAAACTCCCCAATCAGGTGGGAGAGTTAGAAGTTACAGGCCCACCTGCCACAGACATCTAGCTCTTCCTATCGGTAATTCCAAAGGTAAGTCAGCATTTTCACAAGCAGGTCTTCCAGCTGCTAAAATGTCCAGCCTGTCACGACTTTCCCTCCGTGACAGGAGGGAATAATTCAAAAGCCCTTTCCAAGCTTGAAAGGAAGGAGATTCACTTTCAAATGCAGAGTCCCTCATGAGCAAGTTCAGAAGCCCACAGGACATGAGCTGACCTGTTATTTAAACTGTCTCCAAAAGCTTGCCAGAGCTTGGACGTACGTCCCTGCTGTGCCAGCAGAGCAGGTGCTCAGAAAATCCTAAGAAAAACTGACCCAAACCACCAAATCCCACCACTCTTCCAACCCAAAATCCTCAGAGCACCTCACACCCACATTCTTAATCGGCTCTCCCTTCCAAAATCACCCCAAATCCAATCCCTCGCGGCCACTCCGGAGCCACTGCCCACTCTCTCCCATGGATCTCTGCACCGGCCTGTCCTCTCCCTGCTCCTGCCCTGGCGCTCACCTTGCACTCCACACATAGCAACACAACCATGTTGGACACACTGAGTCAGACCAAGGGACCTGCCAGGGTTCCCCACTTCTCTTCAGGCAAAGGTGAAGTCTTCACTATGGCCTGCAAGGCCCCCATGAGCTCTGACCTCCACCTTGCCCCCATCTTCCTTGCCCCACACCTGTCCCACCTGGGTCCCCACCTGCTCCCTTGACCATTCAGTTGCAGCCACACCCGCCTTCCTGAACCCCAGCTCGCGCCCACCTAAGGCCCCTTACGAATTCATATCCTGCCTCAAAACAGGGGTCTGAGAGAAGCAAACTAACAAATACTGCAGCTGGGATGCCCTCGGTAAAAATAGGTAGCTCCCACCCATTTTCCTCTGGGTAGTATTTTTTCAAATGCTTCTCCCAGACTCTAAAATTCTGAGGGCGAATCCCAGATTATAAGTTGACCATTAAGCAACATGGGTTTGAACTGCACTGGCCCACTTATATGTGGATTTTTTTCAAGAAATATATTGGAAAATTTTTTTGATTTGTGATGCTTTGAAAAGACATTTTCTTTTCTCTATCTTACTTTATTGTAAGAACACAGTATATAATACATGTAACAGAAAATGTCTGTTATTCGGCTGTTTATGTTATCAGTAAGGCTTCTGGTCAACAGTAGGCTATCACTAACTTTTGAGAGAGTCAAAGTTATACATTGATTTTCAACGGTGTGGGGAGTCGGCACCCCAACACCCACATTGGCCAAAGGTCAGCTGTACTATTAAATCAGCCAAACATGCAAACCCCCTCAAGTAGCTTTGCATCCCTGCTGTGCCATACACTCATACATTCCAAAAAAGAACAGCTCAGTCTGTTTTCCACCTAATCTTCCAGATAAATCACTCATCTGTGTCCTCAATAGGTGAATTTATTGAGCAATTTTGAAATAAGGAGTGTCAGTTTGATCCCAGTGGGAAAAGACAATGCTCGTCCCACAGAAATTTCTGTTTATCCGCTTCCTAAAGCAGCGCCCTGCAGACACTCATTTAATGCAAAGACAACACACTATTGCTACTGATATTAAATGAAGTAAGACTTCCTGTCCTGAAATATGTCACTTTGCTACGAGCATGGGCATAAAAACGTCCCTCCAGACAGCAGTGAGACACACGGAGGAAGCTCCTGAAGAGTGGCAGCCAGCGCCCTCCTCGCCCAGGTGACCATAAACTCTGAGGGCTGTAAGATCTTGTCTTCCCCTCCTCCCTGACTTTAGAGATGACAAAGCTGAGACAGGGAGAAGATGAGGTGGACAAATGGCCAAGCCATCCACAGGCCACATAACCCATTAGTAGCTGAGTCAGACCTGCAACCTAGGCTCGAATCCTCCACAATGTCCAGTCCAGTCCCTTACAGGCAGCAATTACTTCACATCAAATGTTCAGTCTATAAGAAAACCATGTATTCATGCCCTGCATAGAGGAAGATCTATTTTCTAGCACATGCCAATTCCTATACGCCAGGGGAAATGAGGAAGATTGGGAAAACCATGCTGTTTTGTGCCGAGTATTAAGGCCACCTCTGCTCAGTTGCCTTCTACGGCTGGAAATTACAGAAGTCATTTGCATGAGTCTCAGGTACTTCCTGGACACCATACCAAAGCTTTCTTCCCATCTGTGTACTTCTCCAAATGGCATATTTTCCTTTTCTTGTTTCCGAAGTAGTTGGAGTGTCTACAGGAGAGATGCCTGAACGTTCTCAGCAAATACGCCGACAGAAATGTATACCACTCCTGATTTGCTGTTACACAACATTTATTTGTTGTCACAGTGTGCCGAGCAAATGTCGTTGATTAATAAATTGTAATTAAGCCTTACCACCTTGCTTGGAGATAGGATTAGGAGCTGGGATTCCCTTCCAAAGGAAGCTACACTGGGACCCACACACAGGCTCAGAGTTCTTCCTGAGGCCTGACTCAGAAGCACATCAGCTGGGCCGGCCGGAGCACAAAGCCAGGTCCTCCTCCCCGTGCAGTCTTGTCTCCCTCCACCTCATTTCCCTTCCTCTTGGGCCGGCCTTCACGCCCACTGGGCTCTGTCCCCCAGCAAAATCTCTGACCCACCAACCAGCTGGCTTGACCCTTTAGCTTCCACAGTGTTCTTTTCTGCACAGAAAGGTACCTGGACCAGGCAGCCAGATATCAGATCACCAAGTCTGGCAAAGTGAATACTCCTTAGGACTTCACCGTACTTGATTTCAAAAGCACTTTCACACTAAATTGGCACTCTGCCTTCTAGGATCTTGAGGGCATATGGTGAAAGTGGGACAAAATGACAGGACCTGCAGAGTACTTTGGAAATGAATTCCAATCCTAATTGTTAATCCTGACTTATGCTAGGTTTCATTACAAACAAGACAAGAGGCCGAACAGACTGGAAGTAACCTCCTATTTAGACTCAGACCAAGGTCACTGGACTTGGCCCAGGGTCAAACAGGCACCCTGTACTTCAGAACACTTCTAGAAAGTACAAGGAGACAAAATAGTGTTGATAATCCAACTGAGATGTTACATACTTAGATAACAGGTTACCTCATAATTAGGTTTTCTTTACATTAACATTCAAATTAGCTTTCCAAATACTAAAGGTAAATCAAGTCACTATTAAACATTTGCTGTTACATAATCCACAGAGTGGCTCCAATCCCTCCTTCCCATGGATAATCATGAGTTGTTCTGTCTTGATTCAAGTATCTGCTCCACCACTTAGTAATTAGTCATGTTTGGCAGGTCACTTAATCTCTCTGTTGCCTCAGTTTTCCTATCTGCCAATTGGGGATAACAGTAATTACCTACCTCATAAGGTTATTATGAGAGTAAAATGAATTAAAATATGGAAGGCACTTAAAATAATACCTGCTATTTATTCATATACAAAGTCACCTATAACTACTGCTATATGTCATCGAGTAAAAAAACACTTTCCACCATTTTGTTTCACTTTCTTACAACCACCGCCAGCGCCTCGGTGGGACCTCAGCGGGGAGTTTCTTTTCAAAGAACTGTTTCCAAGGTAGAAGGCAAAGCATGGGGACCCCAACAGAAACCCAGAGCCAAGTTCATGGTAACGTAGCCAGAGTCCAAGAGGTCGTGCTACAAGAGCTCTACCACCTCTCTGGCACCAGAAGGCAATCCCCATCCTTTTCAGAGGTGGAAAGCACCGCAGTCATCCCCAAGCAGTCCTAGTACAGCAGACGTCACTCAGTCCAGCCACAGCTCACTGAGTTTCAGGAGCCAGGCCACTGCAGAGGTGCGGCTGCGGGCTCTCCCGGGAAGCAGCAAGTCAGCTGGGGGAGACTGCATCCATCTGCCTGGACGCTGCAGGCAGAGGAACCCCTGCAAGGGGCTCAGGTGGGGATGTGCCTTGCAAGGCACAAATTCTCACATGGTGAGACTCCTCTGTCTCCAGTGCCCTCATCTGCAGTCACACAACCCATGGCAGAATGACAGGCAGGGCAAGCTTCTCGTTTGTCCATAACCTGATTATCTCAGCATCACATCCCCACACCCAAAGAAGCCTCAATGGCAATTTTCAAAAGTTTTGACCAAAACTCAACCTTAACTAAACATGCTGAGAGGCAACCCCCACACCCTTCTTGATTAAAAGGCTAAGTCCTTTCAGTTTTCATCCCAACAAAGACAGAAAGTCCATACCCACGGGTGCCCTCCCTGAGGCTCGGCACAACAGCTGGCAGACCCTGTTCCCGCCCTTGGCAAGCCTGCTTCCCTGGGCATCGTGCCCGGCTGGGGGTGCTACCTGCACCTCACCCTGGGAGACCCACTGCAGATAGGGGGGTGGGGGTGAGGGAAAATGAACGAGCAGCTGCAGTGGACCCTGGGCACGGGGCAGGAGACAATCGCGGTTTGAACATGTGGCTCTGGGAAAGCAAACCAACCACAAAAATGAGTCAAGGGGAAAAAAGGAAGGCAGGAAAGGAAAAGCCTACTGATTTATCTTACCAAACACCTCCTCTGCCTCTTCCCCGCCTAATCAACACCTCCAGGAACCCCTGAAAAATGTTTAGTTCATATAGCACATATGTGTGTGTGTGTGAATATACATACTGACAGATATGGACCAACAACAGACACTGATCACATGAGGAGAGAAAATAACGTGAACTTCAGACTCATCCAGCAGCGCCTGGTTCTCTTTCACTATCATTCTCCCTATTCTGAAAGCTCCAAAACAAAACAAACAAAACCCAACTCATGGGCAGAACGGGAACAGCAGCTGAACTGTTAGCAGCACATGCCTGGAGCATTCATGCCATCAACTTCTGATTATTTCTGCTTTCGTGAGACGCAGCCACCAGCATCAGACTAAATACAGCCCTGGAGAGAAACCGCCTGTACAGACACTCACAGACCCTCCTCCCTTGGAGACTTCCACCCTCGCGTGGTGCGGCTGAGCCTCGGCGAAACAGACCGATGCTCAGGTAAAGCTCTGCCCACACGTGACCCTGAACACTGCGAAATCCTTTCCCTCCATAATCGCGTAGCCATCCAAAGTCTTGCCCACACCTGTAAGTGCAGATACCAATTCTTAAGAATACATGACGGAAGAGCAGACATGAGAAAGCCCGAAGCCTGGTTTTCTCGGGACCACTTCTCTCATCCACACGGTGCGCCCGTACACATGGTAAGTGGACGCACACGGCCAGTAAACAGAAGTATCCACCATGCTCAGACCCCAGTCACGCGTGGGGAGAAAGAAGTGGAGAGGGCGGCGGTGTCAGGGGAAGTGGACTTCCACTTCCCGCCGGCGACTGTCCCCCCCGAGCTCCCCCGCCCGGGAGCGATGCCCACCCGCGTCCGGGGGCGCAGCCCCACACGCCGGGAGCACGGGGGGCTCCACAGAGCCGGGAGCCAGACAATGAGGATGCAGCGAGCAGCGGGTTCCGGCCGCGGTGACGGCGGCAGCGTCGGGAGGAACCGCCTAGGCACCCGCGGCCGCGGCCACCTCCACCCTCTTGTCCCCGACCCCCACTTACGTTCCGAGGGTCTCCTTGAACTCGAAGATTTTCTTGATGTCTTCAGCTTGCTTCTTCCAGGAGGAGCTGCTCTCGCCGTTCTCCCGGGCCATGGCAGACGAGGCGGGGGGCAACGAGCCGAGCGGAGGGGCGCGCGGGGCGCGGGCGGCGAGTCCCGGACAGCTGGGGCGGGCGGCGCGGAGATGCTCGGCCCGGCGCCGGCGGACCCTCTGGGCTGCGGCAGGGCTTCCTCCTCGGCAGTTTCCTCTTTCGCTCTCGCCGCCGCGGCCGGCGCCCGCTGCCTAGCTCTCCTCGCTGCTCGTCTCGGGCGCAGACTTCCTGCCGCCGCCGCCGCCGCCGGCTCCTCTGCCGCCGCTGCCAGCCTCACTTTCTGCTACTTTCTTGCCTCCCCAGCTGCCTCCCCTCCGCCCGCCCAGCTGCCTCCCCTCCCCTCCCGCTCCTCCTCCTCCTCCCCCGCGCGGGCTCCCCGCCCTCCGCGTGCGCCCCGGCCTCCTCCCCGCCTCCCGGGCTGCTGCCTTCGGGGATGTCCTCCTCCCGGGAGCGCCGTGCCCCCGACGCGGGGGCGCCGCCTTGGGCAGCCCGGCCCCGCTCCCCGCCGCCGCGCGCCCTGGAGCCGGGCGAGGGCAGGTGCGGAGGGCGCGGGCAGGTGTGGGGCGTCGGCGCGGGAGGCACCGAGCCTCTCGGCTGAGTTATTAATTCTGCACAGTCTGGGGCGTGAGGGCTTTCCTCCCGGGCGGCGGGAGGGGGCGCCTCTGCGCTGCGCGCGGCACCGACGGGGGCGGGGGCGCCTTCCCCGCGCGCCCAGGGCGCAGGCCCCTCGCGTCCCCGCGCCGCGCCGCGCCGCTCGGCCAGGGGCCGGTTGTTATGGCGACGGGAGGCGGTGGCGGGGCTGCAGGCGAAGGTGGGCGTTGACCCGGCCACGCGGCGCCGGCCAGCGCTGCGCTCCCCGCGCCGGTTGGTTCCTCCCGACTCGGCGACTGGAGCTAATTCGCATTGCACCAAAATCGGCGCTCGCGTCAAACCGGCGGGGGAGGGGGGCCTCGGGGCCGGAGACGCGCAGGACGTGCCAGGCGTTGCCTCGCGTTCCCTTTGGGAGCTGAACTCCGGGGTGACTGGGCGGCCGGGCGGGCGGTAGATTCGGGCAGAGCCCGGGCCATCTTCGCCCCTGCTCGGCCCCTCCTGGTTTCTCCCTCTCTCCCCGGCGGAAACCCAGAGACTTGCTGGCAAGTGGACGTCGGCCCCCTCCACACCCTTCTCGAAAGGAGGGCTGCCCCCACTTAGCCCCACCCGCGGCGGGCTCGGCGTGCGCTGGGTCCAGCGTGTAACTGGAAACATCCTTTACCACAGGCTGGAGAAACGAGCCCGGAGTCCCCCCTGGCCGCCCATCCCGGCGGTGCACTTCGCCCACCCCTCTCCATGTCCACCCGTCAGAGGGATCCGCGTCCCCAATCTACAGGGACTATATCTTGTTCTGAAATTTTTTAGTTTTATTTGTATCAAAACTATCACACCCTTAGGGCCCCTGAGTTGAGTCAACAGCCCTCTCTTGATTGGTGACACCTGTCCCATTTTCCCAGGACTGTTCCAATCGCACAGTTCAAGGGGAAAAATACATATATTCTGCTTCCTGAAAAGGAAACTTCATTCTGGCTTTTTCTTTCTCCTTCTGACAAGCTGGATGCAGGCCCACTGCTCTCAGGAAGCAGTCTGCACCCCGTGCCCGCCCTCCACCCCTTCCCTGATCCTACAGAGATCAGGAGATAACTTGGCTTGGGCTACGCTCCACACCTCCCTATTGGTTTCCGTCCTTCAGGGCTGTTGGCTTAAGGCTCTCCTGGCTGAGGAAAGCAGATAGGGGGTTACTTAGCTAAATCCATAGGCTAAATGACAAACCCAACATCCAAGATAGATTACTTAAGGAACCTCAAAAAAGCGGCACATCACCAAAGTGCAAGGCAAATAGCACCCCCTTCTATAAGATGTATCTGAACCGTTGTAATACCTTTTATTTGTGTCAAAGTTTAGGTTAAATGAAGAGTAGGGCCCAGGCAGAACTAAGATCCAGTTGACAGGCTCCCATGTCCCAGCCTAAGCATCTTCTCTTTTCTGCGGCTTTCCTTCCTCCCACTCCTCTTCCTTATCCAGTTCTGTCCCCTCTCTCTATTTCACCCTTGCTCCTTTCCTAAGGATCAGTCTCGAGAGCTCACAAAAACAATTCTTGCTCAGCTTTTGTCCCTGGAACTAAAAACGTCCTGATGTGCACTCTCTCCTCTTATCAAAGGGAGGCAGTTTTCCAAGAACAGCAAAGAAGGGAAAGCAGGCAGAGAGCTGCCTCTGGCTCTGTAGTTGTGGCTTTACCTACCAACCTATGAGGTCCATGAGGGCCACAAACATGTTGCTTTTTGCATCACTGTATCTCAGCACCTAGCATGGTAACATACACACAGTAACTGGTGGATGATTGGGTGTTGAATGGATAAAGAAGTGAGATAGAAATAAGACAGCTATTTGGTATTTGTTGTACTGGCAGAAATGCTACAGGGAGTTTTCTTTCTCATCCAAACATTGCAATGATACTCATTCAGCATTATCAAGTTATCCTCAGCTGGACTAGGTCCTAGAGAAAACTCTCAAATGTGTAATGGGGAGTTTTAAGAGGTCAGACCCAAAGGAATAGACGCCATGGTCCAAAGAAGGGAGTGGAAATGCCAAAGACAAATTTAGTCTGGCTTTAGCATAGTCAGTTTTCCCTTATTAGACACCATGTAAAATAAAAAAGATCTTGATCCTGGAAGCTGCAATAGAAAACAAAGCCCACTATTCCTGAAGAATGGCTAAGCCTTACCCTGTACACTGCCTAATTCTGTTTACTTGAGGGCCCTCACTTGGACTGTTCTCTAGTAACCATTTTTCCAGCCTTCCGTGATTTTCTAGAGGAACAGATGATGGCCGCCAGGCTCTTGCTTCATTCCAGCCCACCTCCACAGTCAATCAGTTATTGCCTATCACTTAAAAGCTGTCTGTTCCCCCAACAATTCCACTCCAAAAAGCTCTGCCAGATATTCTGGATTACTAAAATTTAGTTCCCAAATCTTTGTATTTCCTTAAGGTCCTTAAAGTTGTCATTAAAGAGACCAAACAAGAAATACTTTCAATAACTCATTGTTAAAGAGTTACTAATAGTATGCTCATCAAACTCTTATCTGGCCAACCCTCCTGCCAATACATCAGGTTTGTGTGGCCTGGGTCTGGAACTGGGCAGATGGTGTGGGGGAAATAAACACTATCTAAAGCAAGTGCATAGGTTACATTTGAAGTTTTCTAAATTACCTTTATTCAGCCTTTAATACCTAAGCCACGGAGGCAAGCTGGCATGGTGGGAGGAACTAGAAATCCAGGAAACCAGGCTCAAGTTCCAGATAACTAAGTTTGTAAAACACTTTGCCTACCCGAGCCTGTAAAACACAGGTTGTAGAAGGGAGCATGGTACAGAAATTCAATGATTTTTAGGACTTATAAATCAGTGATTTTTTTCATATGATGAAAAGCTTATCAAGAATATCATTAATCTTTGAAAACAAGAACTCTTTGGTCTGAAAATATTGATTAAAAATATTTTATTAGTTGACCTCATATAGATACACTCCACATGAAAAATTTGTTTAAATCTCAATAAGTAATATACAGGAAAAAAATGTTTCCTTCTTAAAAGTTGGGTTCCATCCTCTCCATCAGATGGATTGTTTCAGAACACTTTGATGTTAGAGGCCTCTTCTCACAAATGCTGAAACTGGCATCTTATATTGTTATTTAGGTCTTAGAAATAGTTAAAAGATGAGTTACTAGAGAGTATTTCCTACATTCTGGTGATCAACATAAGTCATTGACTGTGTACATGACAATAACACCTAGGAGAAGCATAGCCAAATAAGATATCACACAGAATGGCCACCTTTGCAAAAAGCAGCCTGTCAGAGAGACAAGGTGATGAAGACAGACTCAGCATTGTTGTTCCACAGTGCTGTTTGAAGGAGTAAAGACTGAAAGAACTTCAGTTATAAACCTGGGCCATAAAGAAGCTGAGCATGATCCAAGGAAAATCCCAGCTAGCCTAGCAAATGTCCAAGGCCCACTTCTTAACATGAAACTCTTGCAAATAGCTATTCATGGAAGAACTCATCTGGTTCAGATAATGAAAACTCAATTTATACACAGCATAAAATATTTATAAAATTTTCCAGTTAAAAAAAAGTGAAGAAATAGGAAAAACAAACAGCAGTGAAGATTCAACAAACAAAAAATTTGTGCTATATAATAGATAAATTTTGTGTTTCAACAGATCATAATTTGCAACAGAAAAGTAACTATATAAAACAAGAACTTAAAGCAAAGATGCATTTGCTCAGGAAAGACAGGACAGCAGGGGGAATAAAAACATAAGTTCAAGAGTTCAGGAAAGCAGCAGGAAACAAAATAAACTACCACATACATATAGATTACATTGCAAAGGCACAGAGAAAATTGCTACAATCCTTTTAAGGGATATAGTGAACATATCAAGAATAGTAGGGAGATAAAGTGGAAGTGAACAAATGAACAAAGGTTAGCTAGAAAATTAAATGAAACACAAAGGAAGTTCAGTATATTCATAAATGGTATCCCTTCTCAAGAGACTGAAATAATGGAGCAAGAAATATTTAAAGATGTTTTGCAAAAAAAACTTTCCAGAACTGAAGACTTTAATCTACAGATTGAAGGGGCATATAATATAAGAGAAAATATGTGGATCATATATCAAGATACATCCTAGTAAAACTACTTACATACAAAAAAAATAACCCTTTGATTTTTTTTTAGGGGGAAAAAATCAAAGTCACATTAATTGCAGAAAAAATATCAGACTGTTACAGACTTCTATAGCCATAGCCAATAATAGAAGATATGTTTATAAAGTCCCTAAGGAAATTAACTGTCACATAAGAACTTCATAATAATATCTAACATTTATTGAATTCGTGTTATGCATCAGACCCTGTTCTAAATGCTTTACCATATTTATTTATTAATCTTCACATCAATTTATGAAGTAGGTAATATTGTTTTTCCCTTTTCCATAGTGGAGGAGACCAGTCTTTGGAATGGTTAAGTAACATACCCTAGGTCACACAGCATGAGTGAATAAAACCCAGACAGCCAGGCTCCAGAGCCCTGCTCTTAAACTTTGCACTAAAATCTGTCAACATGTCACTCAAATAAATGGCATCAAACACTGCAGGACTGTTACTAGAAGGGAGAGAAATGGACGTTGAGCAGGCAAGCATGATAGATATCCACCACAATGTAAAAAACATCTTTTTAATAAAGAAAAAGAAAATTGATAGACCAAAACCAGAAGACCGCCAAATCTACAACTGTATCTTTTTAATTTTTTCTTAGTTTCATTTTTTTCAAATCTCAAAGGACTTTTCAGCGACCCTACCCCCTTGGATCTTTACCTAGTGAACATAAGCTTTATCTTCCTACCTAAGACCTGAAACAAGTGGGGGGCCTTTCCCAACATTCTCCCAGATGTGGATTTTGCTTCTTCTGCTATTAACAATAAGCATAATCTTGTCGGTTCATATGAGAATCAAGAGTCCATTCTTAACTCAAGAAGTGTATCTGCCAATATGCTCAGGTGCATTTATGAAATTAAGGACACTAAAAACAGTATATACGCTGCCTCTTGTATGGAGAACCTGACCTCAGGAAAAATGCAACTTCCCCTGATTTTCTACCCAGAAATGGGACCCACAATAGACATTGAAATAGAATCTCATCAACTTTTTACATTTGAACTTAGCTGATATTCCAAACAACTGAAGGAGGCACATGTCATGGCATACATAAATGCATTTATAAAATTTGAGGGTAATCAAACACTGAGTTTCATATAAGCAGAACCAGGCCTAAACAACAAACCACAATGGCCTTAAAAATTGCCCAAAAAGGTTTTCTCCAAAACCCTGAATTTTTTTAAAAATCTTTTCTTGTGAAAATGAGTAATTGTCAAAAGATGGGAGCTTGACTGTAAGATACTCTTTCTTCCTTAGCAATTTGAACAACAAACACTTTTGAAATATAACAGTTACTTAAATACTGTCAAAGAAGGAAAGAAATCAATCTTTACAAATGTCTTCCAATATATGATAAATTCTCAGTTCTGGTATATCTGGAGGCATTGGGATGATAAACTGTAACACCAGGGGACTGACCTTAATTATGCCATCAACCACTCTGAGTGCTTTAATTTCTCTGCAAGACACCTGAGTATATATCTTGAAATAGACACTTTGGATAGAAAAAAACTAAGCATAGTTCTTTATTCCAGGATTAAAGATTCCTTTAATCTCAGGGAATAAAATGAGATTAAGGCTCTGATGGAGGTTTGCACAGAGGATGATGGAGGATAGAGGGTCCAACTTCCTGGAGGTGTCAGATGAGGCATCACAGAATGGAAGACCTTTGAACTACATCTGGAAGGATTAGTGAGAATTTGCCAAGCAGAGAAAGGAGGATGCAGATTTCAAGCAGAAGGAAAAGCATGTGCAAAGAAAGATACAAGCATCAAAGAAAGGGTATCCATCAGAATAGTCTGGTAATGATCCAAAATCTTAGCGGCTTACACTAACAAAAGGCTGTTTCTCATTTCCACCATGCACTTGTTGAGGACCTGCTAGTAAAGCAACTGCCATCATCAGCTTTGCTAGTCACTATGGTTGAGGGAAATCAAACCAGGTCTTCTGCCAGCAGTGAACTGCTCTGTCCTGGGAGGGACACACATCACTCCACTCAAGTTATTGGCCAGAACTAGAGACACAGTCTCACCAAATCACAGGGCTGCCAGGAAATGTAATCTTATTATGTGCCAAGGTGGAGAGCCGCAGTGATTTGGCCATAGCATGAGTGACTGCCACAGAAAGTTGTGTGTCTAGGAAATGGTGCTGTGTGGGTAGCGTTAGGGTTCAGTGAGCTGAGGGCAACACAGATGAGGCAGGAGGAAACTGAAGGATCAGTTTGTAAAGGGCCTCGACTGTCCTTACTTTGAGCCCCCAAATAAATTTTTAAGTGCTTCAACAAGGGTGACAATCAGGGTTGAAAATACAGCAATACCCCACCTTGCATTTCAGTAATGGCTCTGTCACCACAGCAAGTACGTGGACTTGGCGTGCCTTTTCTAATCCTGGTGGGGTATAGCCTTACCACAGTAGAACCCCATACAATTGAAGGAATTCAGAATAATGGCTCCAGAGAAAATTTCTGTGTTGCTTCCTACATTCCTACTTTTTGATGTTAGTCACAGATTTCAATTTCTTGTCAGTAAGGAATCTTGAAGTGTGGGATGAAGTTCTAAGGATGTGCCAGGATTCTAAAAGACAGGCAATCTAGTACTGGGGCACCTCTGTAGGTGTTAGTCTCAGAAACAGTCAGGGGCAATTCAGTGAATCTTAACTCCGTTCCAGTAGAGCTGGGGCCCTGGAATCATGTCACTGGTGAGTGGGCGGGCACACCATGCAGAAGTGACTCAGCGAATGGCCTGATGCACGAAACCAGCCAGCAGGTAATTGGGTTTATCAGGTCTGGTGAGAGCTGTTTGCATGTTTGGGCTTTTGCCTTAGGGCTACAGCAACACAGGGAATGGGTGCAACAGAGGGTTTTTTAAACTCATCTTCGGTTAACAGCACCTAGCCCGTGTTCCAATATGGTGTACTGAATACACAGAACAAATCAGAGCAAGGTGTTGTGCAAAATAAAAGAGCCCAGATCTCATCTGATATTTAACACACTCCCTGACTTCAGGCATTTTCCAGTCCTTTTTTTCAAGTGAGGATAACATATGGGATGGATGAGATAACATTTGCAAAGCTCTTTGGACTTCTCAGAAGAAAGGCAGGAGATAAACATAAGGTATTAATAGTGTGCTTTTTTTTTTAATAGCTGTCACATCTGGCTCTTTGTTTTTTGCCTAGATTATAAAATGAATGACTTAAAAAGAAAAAAAAATTCCTTCCAAAAACACACCCACCCACAAGACTTCCTCTTGATTGTCGCATTTTATATTAGATGTAAATAATCTTGAAATGTCACAGGATTCTAGTCTCCTACAGGGGTTTTCTAGCTGAAGGAAACCTATCAATTAGCCAGATCCCGCCGACATCCCCAATGAATGTCTCGGCACTGTAAAGATTAACTCTTCAAAACCAAAACTTTAAAAATCTGTAACAGGAAGCATATCAGTTTTTAGATTTAAACCACAGATCTACAAGTGGAGACCAATATTTTTATAAAAGCAAACGACTTGTAGCTTAGTTTTTTAAAAGGAAATGTTCGTACAAGTGCCCCTTCGTTCACTGTGACTCTTCTTTCTCCGAGTGTTTCTATAAACAGAGGAACGGGGGGGACAACAGCCCGCCAAAAGTTACAGGGCAAAAAAATCAGCAGAGTGCTTCTCAGCATTCCTGGTCCAGCAGCTTCAAGGACTGAGGCGTGCATGAAATTGCCACCTCAGGTGGACATCTGCCAGCCTGTGGGATGGGTGAGCTGTTAACTACACCATCACAACACGTAAGCACTCTGCCTAATGCAACTGCTGGCCTCAAACTGACACATTTAGGAAAGATGTTTAAATTACCAGCCTCAAGAAGAGCCTTGTCATCAAAGCAGAGCAGGAACAAAGCTTGGGGAGAGGCACTTGGGCCAGGCTGGCTCTGGAGCCTCTGGGCCTCCCCGACCCGTCGTCCTCCCTGGCAAGGCCCAGCTCCTGAACCTCAGACAGCGCTGCAGTCCCCTCGGGGGTAACAACACTGTTTCCCACTGAGCCAGCCAGAAATAACACTGGAAGTGGGTTTATTTTTACCCCAGGCTTCATCATCTATCATTACTGAAAAACTGAGAGACGGGTTTTGGCTGACTATCCTGCGGAAGAGTGAAGATCTCCATGCGGAATTTGGCCCTCCATCCAGCGTTCATCTTATTTGGGGCAGTCTTCCTCTCCGATGTTCCTCACTAGGAGGATATTTGTATTCAGAACAAGAGACTCTCCCTTGGCCAGGAGCCCGAGGGACCCTGTGAGGACCTCGTAACACAGTCCTCATGATATCAGAGTTTCTTTCATGGAAACAAATCATCGCTACCCTGGATGACATGGAATATTTACCGGAAGAGGATGGGGAAGCAAATTTAGATATCTCCTGTAGATTTGTTCAGCACACAGAGGTAACAAAAAACATGCTTTGCTGAAGGGTCTTCTCTTAGGAGGCAGGTATATTTCATTTCTGGAGGGTAGCTTCTCTCTGGTCTGCAGGATGGAAATGATATTACCTGCTTGGCCCAATGGCCTCTCAGACCACAAGTCCCACCTGCGTGTTGCGTGTGTGATTCCCCTTTTTCTTCTACATTACATTCAAACTATTCATTCTTGGTTTTCCAAGACCTCTGTTCATGACACTGGGCATATATCTCCTTTCTCATCTTCGAGCAAACTTGATTGGAGCCTCTCAGAAACAATCCAGAATGGCTCAGACATGGGTTGCCTTGTGCCCAGCCCAGAGCCGATCTCTTTGCTGTCATTTCCATATTGAATTTCAGTCTCCTTCCTATTCCCAGTTGATTTTTCTAAGCACCAAATTACAACCCGCTCTCCTCAAATCCAACCAAGAGTTCTTTCAAAATGGCTTCTGATGGATGAAGACGGTGAGGCAGGAGAACTTGCCCAAGGGCGCACATGTAGGCCGAGGAGGATGGAGCCTGCAGTGCAGTTCTTTCTGAAAGCAAAACCCACTAGGATATACCTCCAAGCAAATGATTCATTGAAAAGCAGGCTTCAGGTGAAAGCCAAGGGGAACTATCTGTGACCTTTGCATTTCACAGTATAACTCTCAGGCGAAACTCCTGACAGCAAAACCTATGTTTCTCACATAAATACTTTTATTTATAAATAAGTAATAAAGCCAAATTCAGAAACGAAATACAGGCTCCTCCTCCCCACCCCGCTATCTGGAAGTGGAGCGTTCCTATGACACCTTTTGTAAGACAAAATGACATAAATTGAAGCAGCGATTTCCATTCATTTATACGGAAATTTTTATTGTTTCCAGACCAGAAAATAACCTTTCAGGCCTTTCTAAAACCTTAGGACACATCTTGTTAACGGTATTAAAATAAACTGTGACAAAGCACAGATGCTCACAGACACAGCGCCAGGCTCTGGGGGATTGATGCTCCAATGCCGCGCACGGGAGTCCTGGAGAAGGATCTTGTGGTGGGGTGGGGGTGCGGGGTGAGGCACTGGCCGCTTGGGGTGCGTGCTGCCCCTGTCACGCCTAGCTTCAAAACCAACACTGGATGCTAGTCTCACTTTTTACCTTCTTTTCGCAAAAATCCTCTTTGGTTTTCTTTCAGTTAGCAAAAGCAGGTACTAATGTAAGTCTTTCATAAAAGCAAAGTGGTGTGACACAAACTTTCAAAAAGGAGAGACATCTGTGCCCTGGAGAGAGTTTAAGGCCTGTATTTGATCACTCTCTGGTCCTGAGGATGGCACTGGGGCCAGGGGTCCTGCCAAGAGGTTTCCATTCCACCGTGCAGCATGGGGAAGCAGGGACCGTCACTCACTGGTAGCGGTTACGCCTGTTAGGTTCAGCCATCTGCCTTCTGTCCAGAGTGTGGGGTTTCCCCAGCAGTCCTGTGCACTGACCCCTCACATAGTTGTCAGGGAGGCTGCTTCTCCTGGCATTCCCTGAGGGGGATTAAGTCACCAGGCAATTAAAACCCAAGACGTTGGGAGTGTGACTCTAATTCTGAATCAGTGCAGCCTTCCCAAGGCCCAGGTGTCACTCAGCAATCCAGCATTGCTCTGAGATCCCTGAGGTGGCTTCGAGATGTCCCCTGCACGACGAAGCACGAAGCCCATTTCCCCCTCATTACCACACTAGCTTATTTCACAGCAAGTAAACAGCCACAAGGAAGAGCTCTATCCTAAGCCCTCCCACAGCTCCTGGCACAAGGTCAGTGGGGATTTTTCCTCTGCTGCTTGGCTCATTCAGCTCTCTGCTCTCCCCATTGCAGCCTTGAGGAGGCCAAGGTTCCAGGTTTTCTGGTTTCAAATAAAGTGGCAGAAATCTGAAGTGATGCCAATACCGCCCTCCTGCCCGCAGGCAGCTGGGTCCCAGTGGGAGGTCTCTTAGCAACCAGGCTCAAATCAAATATTTGGGCGTCTGGACACATTCTGATTGGAATGAGCTCATGAACAAAAATTTCTCTCTTTCCCTCAACCCAGCTACTGAGGGTTAGGAAAGATGCTGAGACCCTAGTTTCTTCCCTGTACTAGGTGGATCTGTGACTCATGCGAATGTTCAGTTAGAGGCAGCCCCAGACCTGCAGGCAGGCCGGAGATCCGACTTCTATTTCTGGCTTGATGTAAATCCTTGGATGAGACACTTGAACTTTTTTGTTGCCCAACGTTTTAATTTGACCGTCTGCATTACACCCTTTTCACCAGAATCAGAATATTCACAGGCTCCCAGAGAGCATGAGCTCCAGTCCAATTCAGAAGTAAACCAGGGGGAAGAGGGTGTCAGAGCCATGCCACCCTCCCCAGCCTTCCCCGCAAATGACGATTGGCCAATGCAAGGGAGAAGGGGGCAAATGGGTGTTCACCAGGAAAGTCTCATGTGTTTTACTTTCCAGCACCACATCCCAGGTCTGTGCAATACTAGGGAAAGATTAAGTACATTGAATTTGGCTTTGGATGTTAATTCAAATTTATATACTATGTACAGCGGAGACGTCATCTCAGCTTCTATATCTATAAAATGGAGCTTTTGGACCCGGATCTCCTGATCCTGAGCCATGGTGGTCTTAAGAAAATTAAATAATGAGTAACTGTAAAGCCTCTAACACAAAGGCAATCAATAAATGGTAGTTCTTATTGCTGCCGTGACTTCTTCGTCCAATCTTTTGATCATTAAATAAAAGCATACATAGGTCACTACGTTGTTCTGATTACAAAAGTTTGATCGTTAAAAAGCTGCAGAAGAGTATGGAATGAGGGGCTGCAGCACCCCAGTTTCTATGGCTTAAGGTAAGCCCCATTACCACTTTTACACCACTCATTGGTTAAAACAAGAAAGAGAATATCTGTGGCAATGATGACTGATAGAGCATGTATTAAAATAATTTTTCCCAAGGAAATACAAAAGTTCATCGTTAAGATTCAACAGTGACCCTGAATCCCATATCGCACCACCTCCTTCCTGATGGGCTTTGGAAGCAGACTGAGCTTTACTCTAAGGAGATTTAGGGATCAAGTTGTGTTGATTTTGTTTATACAGTAGAAGACGCCAGACTTCAAGCACTGCAAGACATGTTCCTTCTGAAATGTACCTGAACAAGGCTTGACAATAGAAACATTTTATCCACGTCACTATCCTCTGCAAACAAAGAAGCTGGCACCATCTATAATAGCCCAGATTGGAGACAGCGGGCAGCCAGATTTTCACAAAGCAATGGAAATATAATATTTTCACTTAAGGTGAAGATTCTAGTCTAAATAGTATCAAGCAAAAAACTAAAACAAAATAACAGTGATTGTATCACTCTAACAATAAGGTTTATAAAACAATAAAGAATAGGATCTTTTAAAAAGTAGGAGTTGTTATGAAAATTCCAGGTTGACCCAAGAGTACACTTTACCAATATGTTTTTATTTTAAAATACATGCAGTAACCCTTTCTCCTATTCAATGTTTAGTGGGTGTCTACTGTGCACCAGGCATGGTTGGAGAAACAGCAGTGAAAAATATGAATTTACCATCCTCACGGAGCTTACATTCTAGTGTGGGACACAGATCATAAAATGTTTTTGTACCACTTTAAAAAAAACTTTCACATTTAAATTTTACAGCTACACTGTCAAATAGCTAGGGTTTAATGAACACATCGAATAGATGAGGGAACAAACTTGACCAAGGTCAGCTAGCTAATAAGTGACAGAGCTGGGATTTAAGCTTAGGTCATCTGGTACTTGTGCTTCTGGTAATGGCAGACTAAGTAATTCAGATCAACCCTTCTACCAAAGACAACTTGAAAAGCTGGATGAAATATGTGTTCAATTTTCTTAAAAGCATCAAAGCAATAATAAGGTAGCGAAGAAACACCTGCCAAAATCTAGGAGCGGGCAAACCCTGGTGAGGTGAGCCTGGCTGCAAAGCTTTTTTTCTAAGGCATTTGTCAATCTGGAAAAAAAAAAGAACTTTGAAAATAAGCTCTTGTTTGGATAGTCTCACAAGGCCCAAGTCCAGAGCCTGCCACAGTTGGGGATTCAGATAAACCACTTGCCATTTTGAGGTGAGTCCACGAAGTGAGAGGGAAGAGGAAGTGGATGCTCTCAGGCTCACAGGCAGATTCACAGCACCGTCAAGTCCAGGAATCTCAGGCTCTGACTTGAATTAAAGTAGCTTCAGACAGGAAGTGCCCTCAATGCCTGGCAGACACAAGTGAAAAACCTCTCCAGAAGATTGCACCCTTATTCTTATTAATATTCATATATTCACACACACACACACACACACACATATATATTTCAAGGCCTTATATACATTTTAAATAAATATATTTTTCCAATGTCCAATGCCTACTAAGAGAATTGAAACACCCAAGGAAACAGGACATTATGATCAAGAATAGCAGAAACAGCCGAGTGGAAATAGGCCTGCAGAAACTTCAGAAATGGGAACATCTTAGATACAGACTACTAAAGAGCTTTATTTACTATAGTCAGAAACATAGATGTCACCCTTGAAAATTCTGACAGAGCACTGGAAACTGTATAAAACAACATAAAAGATTTTTAAAAGAGCCAAATAAAAGCTCTCAAATGGAGAAATTCAGTCTTGAAGTTAAAAACCCAATACTGGGGTCAGAGCAGATTATCACATCTGAAGTGAGGATTAGGGGACTGGAAGGTAGGTCGCAAAAAACTCCAGAATTCAGCTTGAAAAGGAGGCAAAAAAAGGAAAATATATACAAAGAAGAGACTTTCAAAAGTTCTAACATGCACTTCATTGGCATCTGGAAAGGAAAGAAATATTGGAACGAAGGCAATATTTGAAGTGACAATATCCAGAAATTTCCCAGCCCTGATGACAGACACCAACTCACAGTTTCAAGAGCTCAACAAATCCCACAAAACATGAATTTTTAAAAAGCCTACACCTAGATACAATGTAGAGAAACTGTAAACAACCAGAAGCAGAGACATCTTGGACCTGAGAGCACTGAGGCCGACTCTGGCTTTCTTCCCACCTCATCGACGCTTGAGCACGAGCCAGACTTGCTCACGCTCCCTGGGAGACTGCCAATCTACATCAATTTTTCAGGGGTCCTCTTTTTACGTAAGCAGAAACACCACTGGTTTCTAGAACATTTCTAAATGCTACAGCTAGTTAGTAGTAACCAGAGGAATGAAGCATGCTATTTAAACCAGCAGAACAAGAAGGGTGGATTTTTAGCTCACATAAAAGCAAAAGAATTAGCAAGGGCCAGGTGAGGACGGTAAGACGAGGACAATAAAAACATGTCACTGTGCTCTCAATGGCCAATAACCTAAGTAATCCAAGGATCCCATCACATGAAGATAAAATAGAATTCAAGGCTGGGTTGGGGTGATGGTCACCAGAGGGGATCTAATTTTTACACTATTCCTTATGGATGCTCCAAACACTAGGGAGTGTATTTCATTCATCTTAGATGCCCAGCGTCTGAACCAGGGCCTGGATTGCAGTAGGAAGTCATATATTAATTTGGGAGCCAATGAATCTGTAGACAATGGGACGCAATTCTACCAAGCACATACCAGGAATACTGACCCCAGGAAGGCTTCAGATAGACAGTCTAACTCCCTAGAGAACTGAAAAAATTCTTCATCTCCTTTTTAATCTTCTATGTCACGTTATCTGCTGCAGTTTCTAAAAATATAAAGATTTTAAAAATTTAGGGTGAAAATGCACTTCTATGAAATGGCAGTGTATTGAGTCCTTTTCTCAGCTCTGCACCTGATAGCAGGCGCCAGGGCTACAGGGCATGGAAAGAGACCGTGACTCTGAAATGGTCACCACACTTAGGTAGATCGCCAACACGACACCAAAACAGCCTTCCTGGGGGCTCCCGCTCTTGTCCCCATCTACCTACAGGAATCCTACCATATTGCTCAGGGCAGGCAGGACATGACTGAAAGGACACTAGAAACAAGTCAGCATGTGCAGTTCTAGACAAGGTGGTCCAGGCTCAGTCAGTCCTGCCTCTGTCCTGTGCATTTAGGCAAGTCACTCACTCCCCCAAGGCCCAGCAGCAGGACAAAAAGCTTACAACAAAGCAAGCATTAAGGGTGCAGGAGTGGGGCGGGCGTGCTCTGCCAAAATCTCCAAGTGTGGTGATGTGTGCAGTTCAAGAGCCAACCAGGCATCTATGACAGGCCCGGTCCCAGGAGCAGCCCATGCACAAGAGGACGGCTTCCTGCTGCCTCTCCAGTACCTCTGTACTCTGTTTTTCCCTGTACCCTCTGTACTCTGCCCTTCCCCTACTTCTGCTTCTGCTTCTGTTCCAGTCGGGACAAGGGAAGTTCATACAGCAGATCCCTCAGCCTCTGGCCCCGAGCTTCACATGCTTAGTCACCACAAGGGATTAGTGGGAGGCCAAGCTGCAGCCCCCAAAGCTACTCTGGGGCAAAGTGGATCTCACACCAAGCTAATGAGCCATCCAATGCCATCCCTGCCAGCTGCTTTATCACCAATGTGAGCTGACAGCAGAGGGATGCCCACAGGCTGTCACTGGCCGTCACTGGTCATTTCTTATTCCCACTGGCCTGTCTCTCTCCTAGAGCCCTTACTGCCATGATCTGCCTCAAATTCCAGCCTGTGGCCCTTTCTGATGTGGCACCAAAAGCCATATTAGGGCACTCACATTCTGCACATGAAGTGGCACCCAGAAGTGATCCCTTCATGTTGGGGGCCCTTTAAAGTTTCTAAAGAGTGTTCATATTGTGCAAAAGCTGCAGTTATGAAATGTCAGGGTACACAGCCTCAGGAGGATTTGGGGTTATAAAGAAGTGACTTGCTTTTCCTTTAAGCAGTTACAGCAATCCTTCCTGAAATCATTGGCTCTGCAGCCCTACAAGTTGCCCAAACACTTACTTATCCACCTCCAAGACTAAGGAGTACCTGGAAAAGACAACAGCTCCCCCTCATTGTCCTCAGAAGTTCACAAGGTGACTTTACTGCTCCATCACTGTCCACGGGCCATGTTCTTCAGTCAGCCGTGCCAATTGTGAGGATGAATTTACACCAATCCATCCATCCACAGCCTCGGTCAGCTCCCTGCCCTGTGACCAGTGGCAGACACTTAGAGAATGTCCAGCTGTTGGCTACAGCCACGGATCAGAGTTAGGGTTAGACCAGGCCAGACCTGTTCTTAACAGGCAGGTGCACTTGCCACAATGCCGTCCCTGGCACTCGGCAGTCCCTGTGGGCTCACATAACCAGAAATCACACTCTGGGGGTCCATAGGCTCAATCAGCCCCATAGATATGACTTTTTTTGGCCAAAGAGGGGTTCCTTTTTGTTTTAAGTTGCCAACATTTAAAATGTAGATTTCATACAAAAGTCTGGATTCCCTGCTGCTCTTGAAAAATCAGAAGCTCTAGTGACATTTCTGCTCAGCTGTCATCACATGGAGCTGAACAGTCCCCCTTGTTGAGACAGGGCACTCTGGTCACCAGAATTCTAGCAGATGCAAGCCAGGCTTTCTGGGACCTGAAGCTTATGTAATCTGGGGCCACCTCTGCTTAAATAAATCAGAATCATAGCTATACAATTACTGGGGCTCCTCCCACAGTCTGAGCAAAGGATGGGCCACAAAGCTGAGACATCATGAGCTCCTATGGTGACTCCACCTCAGGGTCCCACCCATGACCTTTTGTTGACCTCCAGCCCGGAGCCTGCGGGGGCCGCCCACCTGGCCAGGGTAAGGTCTGGGCCTGTGACCCCTTGCCTGTATGTTGCGGCCACCAGCTCCTACCACCACTCCTTGTTTCAGAACAAACAGCTGGGCTCTGGCCCTGGGAGGCAGGCTCCACCTTCCCTAAAACTCCAGTAACTAAGTGAGGATGACTTAATTTATTTTAAAAGGTAGTAAAAACCAGTCTTTATGCTTTGTAACTCCCTCCTTAGTGAGGTTAAAAGGAGAGGACAGTCCAAGCGTCTATCAGGGTTAATAGAGACACTGACTCCTCACAAGCACAGACATCTATGAACAGGATCCCAAAGGAGGAGGAGAGGATATTAAATGGCTCTTAGTCCTGCAGCCTAATGTGTATTCTGTCTGGAATGCTCATTTGAGATTGCCCGTTGGTGCTAAATGACTTTGTTTGGGGGGTTGGGTGGAGGGGAGATATGCCAAAAAAGTTTTCCAAGTGTCTGATAGACTGTGTTGCCACAATTACATCAGGAATGAGATATTTATTGAGTACCCACCATGTACGAACACTGCCTCCTATATGCCAAGCATTGCTCTAGATAGCACACATGGCTGTCCTACAGGTACTTACAATCTAGTTGCAAAAACACAGTTAACAGGGAAATATAATAAAGGCTATAGGGATTCCGAGGCCAAATGGGGACGGTATTCCTGGAGCAGAGGTAAACTCCAGGAGCCCTGCATGTGTAGGGAGCAACACATAGGAAATTCCAGACAGTGAGAAGGGTTTGGAGGACCATGGGTCTGGAGGGCCAGAGGGTGCGCTGAGAACAAAGAGAAATAAAAAGAAAAGGAGGTGGGGAACCTATTAGGAAGAGACTGAATTCTAGATAAAGGTCTTTGCGTTGTACAACTCAGTGATAGAGTACACCAAGTATAATCAAAATGCATTGGGCAGTACTTGAAAATAAACATTGTGACATAGTCCCATTGGATCCTTACTCATGCTCTGTATTATACGGGTTTAGTGTAGAAAATCTGGAAGACAGCAAGCCTAAAAACTATACCTTTATCACTGTTAGCATTTTGGCGTATTTTCTCCATTTTGTTTCTCAACATTTTTTTTCCAAAAATGGGACAAGTGTATCTATTTTCTCTAAAAACCATATTATGAGACTTTCCCCACACCACTGAACATGCTTTGAAAACAAGACGTTTACTAGCTGCATGCTATTCCATTCCCTGGTGTGTAACATTATTAATGATTGTTCTCTGTGGAATATTTAAGTTGCCGCCAACTTTTCATTATTTTAAATAATGCTACAATGACCAGCCCAAATATAAATACTGGTCAGCATCTCTCTGATTACTTCATGATATGAAATTGTTAGAGCAAAGGGCATAAATAATTTTAGGATTCTTGATATATATTGACAAATTGTTTTTTAAAAAAGATTTTACCATTTTATACATTCATGAGGAGTACAAGAAAGGGCTTGTTTTCCTGCAGATGTACCTTAGAGTTAAGTATTATTTTTTCAGTCTTTGCTAATTTGATAAATGAAAAGTAGAGTCACAGATCACATCTAAGTAATCACTTTTGTTACTCGTAAGTTTGGACTTTTTATGTGTATTTTTCATTCATGGGTATTTCTACAAATTATCTGTATATTCACTCATATTTCTATTCACACAAAGAATTTATAATATTATATTTTAAAAGCTCTTAATATATTTGATTGCCATCTCTTATAATGTATGTTTTAATTCTGCTTGATATTTTGACCAAAAAATGTTTTATATTTTATATAATTCAACTTATTGATCTTTCTCTTTTTAATTTGTTCCACTGACTTTTTAAATTACAATGTCTTTTTCTACTCTGAAATCACTTGTATTTTCTTTTGGAATTTTTTTATGGTCTCATTTTTACTTTTTACTCTTAATCCATCAGGAATTCATTTTGACATGCCTTTATCTTTGATGGTGAAAGTAAATGTAATTGAGAGTTCCCGTTCTCATCCACTTTCCTGTCATCATTCATTAAATAAATTCATCCCTTTAGCAATGACTTGTAAAGAGCTTTTGCCATGTGCTCTTATGTTACATGTTCTGGGGTCAGCTTTGTGGTTGCCTTCTCTGTTCTTTTCATCTGTGTTTTACTATTTGTACCAATAACACACTGCTTTAATTATAGTCATTTTGCAATATACATACAGAACTTTTTGCTGTTTCAGAGATACTTTGTGCATGTGCTTTCATAATAATTCTATTTGAAAATAAAGACAATCTATTTTTCTCATTTCTTTTCTCCTTGTTATTACTCACATAGAAGACAAGTAGTCATACAAAAGACAAATGTTCTGAGAAACAGATGTCTGCACTAAACCTAAGAAAGGATCTTGCAATTCTGTGCCTCTTCTTTGATGAAAAAAAAAACGACATAAAATAAAAGCATAGCTTGGTTATTAAAATGGAACACTTATTGAATTGGAAAAAAATCAAAACAAAACAGTGAAATTATAAGCTTATTTTGATTTATTTTTTTGAATTGAGAATGGATGTGTTAACCTCAAGGAAACCTGACTCTGTAAGGAAGCCAAGCCTTGGAGGTAGGAAGTTATGACTCTCTGAGCCTTTTTTCCTAAACAGAAAGATTTTAGGATGAGCAGAGAATCCCTAGAAGAAATGAATCAACTTAATCTGCTTTTTACAAGTGGTACCTGAATCATCGACTTGACACTGAACCTTCTCTACTGAGGTCCAAATTCTTCTATGAAGAGGGCTTGTAGTGATAGGTGCCAGTCACCTACCCAGCACACTCAGTGTGGAATCAACTGTCAAGGATTTAGAGACAACTGGATTATCCAGGTATCAACATCACCAGTCAGCATGACTTGCTGCCTCTGCCATTGTTCCAAGTCACACACAACTGAGTCCAACCAGCTTACTTCATCAGAACAAGGATGCCAAGGAGGCCCTGACTACCGTCTTCCCTGGAGCCTTCCTCGTCCCCCCCGCTCAGCTGGCCTTGGGATATGAGCGCCCTGGTTCTCAAGCAAACTCTGGGTAAGCTGGGTCAGTGCAACCTATCACATCACCAGAAACCAGTCAAAGGGCCCACCCTCTTAGCCAGGTGAGTCAGTGCCCTCACCTGCTTGGTGGTGAGCTCTTGCCAGACAAGGTCTGTGCTTTAGTTATCACTCTACTATAAATGGAAAGCATCTGGCAGTCATCAGCACATGCTTCTTGAATGAATTAATAAAATTCACAAGAAAATCTGGTACCAGGGGATAGACCTAACAGCAGTCAGTATCAGTTAAACTCGTGATCTTGGCAATTTGGACGTTTTTACGTGGCCTGAATATATACGTGATTCCCTTCATCGATCTAAGTATTTTGAAAAACCCCAAAAGATGTCAAAACAAGGTATATGTGATGAGTAGCATCACAACGCAGTCTTTCTGGAGCTGGAGAGGTGGCCTGGTGTTTTTTTCCGTAGGTGAGTAAGTAAGAAGGGGATGAAGGAGAGAGAGGCCTGGGCCTGCGAGCAGGTAGGCGGATGTTGTCACTGAAAACAAACACTGGTTGGGGAAGACAGACCCAGGAGGCAGCTGATTTGCTTTGCATTTTATTTGGGTTGTGTTTTCAAGGAAACTCATGTTCCCAAGGAATATCTGAGAATGAGGGAGTAAGCTCCTTTCTAGCCCTAAAATTGTATGAATCTGGGACAGCTTGTCTTTTCCAGAAATGGCCATGAGAAAAAAGGGAGTGCTGAATGCTCGAACCAGCGCCCTTCTACTGCAATTAGTTGGGGTTGCCTCATCCGCAGCGATTTCCTCACTGCTCGGTACAGCCTGTCAGTATACACACGACAGCCCTGCATGCCACTGACCATTCCTAAAGTGCTGTGAGCACAGACATGAAAAATTGCAGAGACGAGTTAGACCTCATTAAATCAGAAAGAAGGCTGCTCACAGTTGGAGACCCATTTTAAGCCCAGCATTTTTTTAGAAAAGGATGACCTCCTAGGCTAATAGAAGGAATAAATAATATTTATTTATTTATGTTGGGGCCACTTTGATATTCTGGGAATAAGACATATACTTAACTTTTACTGTCATCTGGAAAGAAATGTGTCAAAGGCACTGAAAACTCACCAAAAACAGTTTACCTTTAACAGCTCATGTCCTTGTTTATCTTATTCATTTATATAATCTTCAAAGAAATTGTTTTGCTAAGTAAACATGGGAAAGCTTCAATTCAGCTGCTGTTCAGTTGCTATGGATTCCAAATGAGAAGTGTCTGAAATTAATGAAACTGCTTTACAAATTAAAACTCATCATCTTATGTATAAATTTCCCTTAAAATTTGGGCACATAGCCAACCCTTGGTTAGCCACTTTGATACCACCATTCATTGGTTCTATGAGGCTAATTTTTAACCTCAATCTAATTTTTCCCAGGCTCCCAAGCTGCTGTCTTCTCCCTCCATGCCCTGAGCTGCTGTAAACTCACAAAATGCAAACTGATTTCAATATTAGCCAAAATAAAACAAGTAAATCCCATAAATAATGGATTCCAGAAGCAAACAGGAATTTAAGTTTCCTGTTCTTGGGATTAGGCCCCTTACCTACAGAAGAATGAATTAGGGCAGCTGTCAGCAGGGCAGCCAGGTGGCTGGGAAAACCGACTTTGGCACTGGAAAGAACTGGGTTTCACCCTCAGCTCCACCTAGGGTTCAATTCCTGCGAGCCTTAGTGTTTTCATCTGTAAAACTGGTGAGAATGCATATGAAGAGCTGGGCCACAGAACAGACTCATAAAATAATAGCTATCAGAATCATCAGCAATAAAGGATCCCTCATAAACAGGCACTAAATGTCTCCCTTATATGAAGAACGGACAGAAAAGATGAAATTGCTATTGCATCTCCCTGTTGCCAACACGTTTTCACACAAGTGACAAGTAATAGTTAAAATATTTAATAACCCAAAGATCCATTCCATAAATTATGGGGGCCAGCATGTGAAAGGGCACAGCTGGGTCTGGGGAGACATGCGTAGGAAGCCACTGGAAACAAGGCCAGTGCAGGTGGTTTGTCCAAAGTCATAAAGTAATTGCCAGGTGCCCACCAGGCCCATTGACTTAGGAGGGTGACATCTGGACATGTGCAAGATGAGCATTTGAGGGTGAGGGGTGTGTGAAGGGTGACCACCTCAAAGCATGGCTCAGCCTAGATGCACAGTCAGAAGCCCCACTCCCCAAAAGCCCCTGATTCGAAGAAGGAACACTGTTCCCCAAACTCACAGATACATTGGCTTTTGGAACTCAAAACACTTCCCTCAAAAAGGCGTCATAAATAGCTGTTAGATTTTTTGACTAGGTCCACAAAAGACTCCTTAGTTAGAGGCGTCACTGAAGAGGTAGCCTTGGGCCTCAGTCCTGAGGCCAGTGGCTTGCTTTATTAAATGCAGCAGCTGGGCAGCAAAATAAAGCACCCCCGTGCCTCAGTTTCCCCATATGTAAATGGGAATGCATATACCCTATCTTCTATTTCATGGCATAGTTGCAAGGATTTAGTGAGTTAATGCATATAAAGAATTTAGATAGTGCCTGGCACCTAGTAGGTGACCATTAGCTGTTACTATCTTTGTCATGAAGGCTATGAGGTCAGAGAACAAGATCCTCAGGAGGGCCACCGTGGAGAATTTAGCCCTACAAGGATAGTGAAGAACTGCACAAGAACCCCATGGCGACGAGGGAGGAGCTGGGGGAGCCAGCCCCCCGAGGCTGCTATTTATTGAGCATTTAGTGTGTTTTAGGCAGGGTGCCAAAAGGTTTCCATGCATCACCTCTCCCTCCTCCCAACAAAACTTTCAGGAATTATTCCTGTGACCACTATCACCTCGAGTTTGTTGATGAGGAAACTGAGGCCTAGAAAGGCAGGGGATCTGATTTAACAACACTGGTCTCTACCTCCCCACCATGTCATCTCTGCCATCGCCTACCTTCAGGTCTGTGCCCAGAAAGCAAGCTGCCTTTTAAGCAGAATGTGTCTCAGCAGTGTTCATGTTCAGAAAAACAACATCCACCTTCACACACCACAAGAGAAAAAGGCTGCAAATACGAGCCCCACCCCATGATAATCATCCTCTCTCTCTTGAACACATGGTTAGTCCCTTGAGCATTTAAACACCGTCTCCTGGGAAGAGGCCTGTTTTGCCCTCTTCTTTACTAGAATATATTCTCTGCGCATGGCCACTCGATCTCATTAGTTCCTGGATCCCCCTGTAGCACCCGAAGCAGTGGGAACTGTGCCAAGGGCCCAGGTGGGGTGTCCCATGGGAAACTGGCACTGGAATTTCTAGTGTTTATGATATTTGGGTCTGCTTCTATTATGAGGACAATTCAGAAAGGAAGGAGCTTTCAGGGGAATAGTGGTCGATTAATGTAATGAGAGTCAAGGAATAAACCCTGTAAATGCCAGGCCACTGTGGGAAGAGAAGAGGAAAGGGGCACCTACAGGTTCACACGATTTTTTAGTGACCAGGGGTGGAAAGTTCAGCCAGGAAAAGTCGGGTGGAGTCAGGGTGGAGAGATGGGCGAGACCTTCTGGGTGCAAAGGCAGAGCTCATCGTCTGTTCAGGGCAGAGGGCCAGCCTCAGCCGAGTCGGGGCGTGAGCAAGAACCTCACTGATCAAAGAGGAAGGGGAAGAACACAGAGAAGCAGCAGATCCATTGAGGACTAAAATGCATCGAGAGCTGGTTGGAATCCAAAAAGTCAAGAAACTAAAAATCCTAGCTTTTTGGTGTCACACAGGACATTTGGTTTATCTGAGTCGGCAATATTCATGAACACCTACCAAGGGCCCAGCCCTTGGACTCTGAGGAAGAGTTTATTGGCTGCAAACATTGTGATTTGCTGAGACATCCTCGTGCTGGGACAGACAAATCTTCCTCATTGGAAAGAACAATCCTCTCCGTTAACTCAAGTTCTGCTGAAGTTTCTCTGAAGTCAAAGATTTTGTAGGCGATGAAGTCTCAAAACTACGCTTTCTGAGGAGAGTCAAATGTTGACAAATGGATATATTATTTTGCTTCTGATGAATATATTATTACTCATCTCATGGTTTAATTTGCCTTTTAATAGTTTCAAGTTTTGTACATTGCCATGGTTGCAAAGAAAACATCTTTAAATGCTTGAGAATCAAATTAAAGTTAAGTCAGAAGACTTTTTCCTACCTAATATTATAAGAACATTTGTCAGGGAAGTAACCCTGGCACTCACTCAGAACTCCCCCTCATAAACTAGAGAATTTTCTCGACACAGACTACCATATGTTGGACAATGAAATCTCTACCTCTTGTCAGCTTTTTTTTTTAAATAAGAAATTCTCATTCTTAGATGCACTTTACCAAAACTACAGCCGGTTTTGCAGGCATAAGTGCACCAGAGTCCAATGTATAATACTAACAAAAGGTGTATTTTTGGGGGAGGATTGGGGGGAAGCATATCAAATATGTACTCAGTTCATTTAGGATAATTTCTGTTGGCAAAATATATTACTTATAATATAATTAATGGAGAAAAATGTTTCATTAAAGAAAAATTATTCTTAAGTATTTGACATCTCAAGTTCACTCTATCAAATCAGTTCATAGTATCATTAGCTAGTATTTGGGTAAAGAGGGAGCAAAAATGAGATGTAATCCTCGCTCTCAAGCACCTAAATTCTGTACTTGGGCCCAAACTATCCTAATGAATATAGTAAAATAATACATACTTTAATACAAAAACTTCCTAGGATTGTCTTATTAATAAAACAAACAGAAGGCTTGGCTTAAAATTTGATTTGATCCTTCAAAGAGTTACCCAACTGTGCATTTTGTTTTGATTGAATTGTTGAGTAGAAAATTCTTCCATTTGTCTTCTCATCATTTACTGAGTATTTATTAGGGACCGGTCACCACAGGAAGTGTTGAAGATCTAACGACAAACAAGTGACGCCGCAGCATGTTCTGATGGGGAGGTCACGCCAGCCTCCTTTGCAGTGGGGGCCGGGTAACAATGGGAGTGAAGAAGGAGTGTTAGAACGGGTTCTCTTCTTCCCACCTTTGAGTCAACCATGGGTCTAAAAGATGCCCACGTGTCTGAGATGACATAGAAATGAGACCATTTTCTTTCTTATCAGCTTTCCTCAACCCTCTTTGATAGAACCTCCTAATACTGAGAAGAGTTGGTCCTACTTCTGACTTTAAAAGCTCCAAATTTCCTCCTGGTGTTTCCATTCAAAGAAATCCCCCTCTGAGCACCAAACGATACTTGAAGTCTGATACAGTCCAAGTCTAAGATTTTGCAGTTTGGAGCCTTTGAAAGAGGACATTTTTACTGTTCCTTTGGGAGGGCAGAAACGTCCTGAAGGAGCTGTGTCCATGGAGATGTTGCTGCCCTGGTTCAGTCAGTGCTTCGTCCTTCCTGGTGCCCACAGCTGTGGTCCTCTTGGTCACTAAACCCGTTAGCACAGGAACATTCTAGAGCACACTGTACTTATGAGGACCCCTCCTCTAAAAGTAGAATTGACTACTCATTATTCTTCAAGGGCAGTGGAAGATGGGTTCTGTTTAGAAATGGAGGTAAATTACCTACCTCAGGAGGCCACTGTGGTGATATTTTCCCAGCTGAGCTTTCATATGAAGCTCCAGGCTGCATATTACTAATTCTTAGCAGCTGATTGTATTGAGCACCTACTGTGCACAGGACTGTGGTAGGAGGTTAACAGACACAGAGCCCCCAGTGAGGAGTGGAGGAGACTGATGGGAAAATAATGAGGTGAAACGTTGATAGGTTCTGTAATATGAGTCTCTGCCAAGTTCTCTGGGAGTGCAAAGGGGTGAGCGTTGCCTTCTGACCGGGTCTTTAAAAGGGACAATTCTACAGGAGGGGCTGAGACTGCTGCATTCCAGGCAGAGGGACATCGAGAGCAAAGAACAAAGACAAGAATGAGCGTGAAATGGGAGGGAACCTCAAACATCTACCACGTCTTAGTTTGCTCAGGCTGTTGCAACATGCCATGGACTGGGGGTGGTGTAAGAAACAGAAATGGGCTTCTCACAGTTCTGGAGGCTTGAAGCCCAAGATCAAGGCACCAGCAGACTCAGTACCTGGTGCGGCCCCCTTCCTGGTTGATAGACAGCCCTCTTCTTGCTATGCCCTGACCTGGTGGGAGGGGCAAGGATGCCCTCTGTGGTCTGTTTTCTAAGGGCACTAATCCCATTCATGAGAGCTCCACTCTCATGATCTAATCACCTCCCAAAGGCTCCCACCTCTTCATACCATCTTATTGGGGGGTCGGTTTCAACATAGGAACTTTGAGGGTTCACAAACAGCCTACAGCTTCCTGTGACTGCCGATAAAGGCCACTGGGGGATGTCACAAGAGGTGAGAGCAAGAAAGACGGCGGCAGTTTGAAAGGCTCTGTGTACATCATGCTAAGGAAGGACAACATGTCTATTAGAAATGGGGAAACTGAGGTTCATCGTCATTACACTTGTGACCTAAGGACACTCTTGCCAGAACAGGACTGGGGAAGACATTTATCTTCCTCCTTTCTTCTAAGACAGGAACGAGGAAAGGGTGACACCCAGAGTTGAAATCTTAGCTCAGTTGCATGAGTGCCTCTTGTACCTGCAGCCTGCTTCTCGCCCAGCAGTCCAAGAGCAGGACCGCCTTTGGGAGGTTTGTGTTCACACACAGCCCAGCTCTATCCCCAGAATGGACTGGAAATGCTGCTGCTTCTCACCATGGATGCTGCATAGCTAAGCTGGTTCACCGTTAAAGCTCGTCCACATCACCTACTTCCCCAGCCTCTCCGGAGAGCTGGCAGCAAGCACCGCATGACCTTGCAGGCTGGGACCGAAGGGAACCCCTCCCACTATGCTGGCCCTCCTTCTGGGAAGAAGACTGAATACTTTACAACATTACAGAAATAAACCTCTAGTGCTAGAATCTCAACCACACCCACATCCGAGTTGTATTTAGTGACCCATAGGGCCTTGTAAGATCCTTGCGAATAGTTGAACCTAATGGATTAGTGAGGTCAAACAAGCACTCGGAACTCAAGTAGGGTTTCATATGTTGGTCTCTTCCATAACCAAAATCTCCTGGTTTTACCAATCTCTGAAGCATCCGTGACCACCAAGCCACCTCCTACCCTGGGTTGTTGAAAACAGTGTCCAAACCCTGGCTCCAACACCAATCCTGTAACTTTAGACAAATTGCTAACCATGTGTTCTTAAGCAAGCACCTATCCTTTCTTAACTTCACAGGGAGATGCTGCAACCCAGCTCCACTGGTTTTTTTTGTCAGGACCACATGAGATGATTTAGAAAGAAGGGCTTGCAAAATGTCAAACATGCTAGAAAACATTAGTCATTAAATTAATTATTATTGCCTATGGCTCCAATCTCATCGGACCTCCAGTGTTTCCAGTGTCATCTGAAGGCAAGGAGCCATTCTCCTGCTCACTGATGGGACCCAGAAACATTACAGAAGAGCTTCTGTTGTTCCAGGTAATGGTCCCAGTCTCACATTGGATGGCATCGCCACAGAGTTTGTGTTTTTTTTGGCAGCACTTCTGAGTCTGAAACACGCAGTTCAGCATAAATAAAGGCCTGGCTTTGACCCAACATGTTAATCAATGAATTAATCCTTCCCTGTCCATTAACCTTGGGCCTGAAGGACTGACTTACCGCAGGAATCAAGAACTCAGAAGCTACTTGAGATGCCCTGAGGTCTGGCGGAACAGGAGGAGGCTCTCGGGCGCCTGAACAGGGGGCGCCACCAGAGAACCACCCGTGACCCCGATGCTACCTGGCCACCTTGACTTCGTTCAGTCTTCCAGTAGGTTCTACACATCAAAACAATGAGAGAAAAAAGAGACAGAGAGAGAAAATACAAATGAGAGAGACGTATGCTCTTTCTACCAGTTATATACACCGGCTCAAGGTTCCTCTATTACAATTATTTTCAAGCATTTATGGTTCAGATTGTGTGTGTTCTTCCTCTTTTACCTTCCTCAGATTTCTTTTGTAATTGTGTAAAAAACCCTCAAAGTCATACAGCATGAAATCTACCATCGTAACCATTTTAAGTGTGCACTCCACTAGCATTAGATATATTCACAGTACAGTGCAACAGGCCTCCAGAACTTACCATCTTGCAAGACTGAAACTCTGTACCCATTAAACAGCTCCCCATTTCCCCTCCCACCTTTCGCAGACTTTTAAATCACAATTAGCTCTTTGTCATAACTGCCTTATAGTTCTAGAACCACCTGTGTTCAACTTTAAAACGACAATGCGCAAGCATTTCGCTCAGTGGTGAAGCTTCTCTTCCAGTGCACACTGAGGTGCAGCTTATGTGAGTGTGGCGTGTAAAACCGAGCCACCTCAGAGAGGAGATGGCAACTGTTGGTGCTCAGGGGAGCCATGTTTTGAGCGGAGCCCTTTGATTGCTGATATGTAATAACCATTATTCAAAAAGTAAAAAATAAAAGGGAGGGTCCTCCAGAGGCACCAGTTCTGACACTCCATCTATGTTGCTAGCGCCACTTGCCCAGCCCTGGCGTTTCCCTGCAGACCACCCAGCACGCACCTCTCTAAACAGTTTCTGAACATCCCCCCAAAATGACTACCACCCAACGGGCGCACAGCAGTCGTGGCCCAGTCCTGATTAACAATGGGCAGAGGAACTGAATAGGCATTTTTCCAAAGAAGACATACAGATTCAACAGACACACGAAAAGATGCTCCACATCACTAGTCATCAGGGAAATGTAAATCAAAACCATAATGAGACGTCACCTCACACCTGTCATAATGGCTAGTATCAAAAATAAGAAATAGCAAGCATTGGCACGGATGTGGAGAAAAGGGAACCCTCATGCACTATAGCTGGGAATGTAAATTAGTGCAGCCACTATGGAAAGAAGTGTGGATTCCACATTGGGAAGTCCAAGATCAAGGTGTGGACCACGTGGTTCCTGGTGAGAGCTCTCTGCCTGCCTTGCAGACAGCCACCTCCTCCCTGCCTCCTCACATGATCTTTCCTTTGTGTGTGCATAAAGAGATTCTCTCTTTCCCTCTTCTTGTAAGACAACCAAATGCATCACGAGGGCCCCACCTTCATAACCTAATCTAACCCTACTAACCCAATCTAACCAACCTTCATGACCTAAGGTAATAACCTCCCAAAGGTCCCATCTCCAAACACTGTCTCATTGGGAGTTAGGGCTTCCACATATGGACTTGGGGGCACGTGCACATTCAGTCCACAGCCCTGTTGAAGTCTTTATTGAAGGTACAGTCAGTCCCATGCCAACAGAGGTAGGATGGAAAGGAGCTTGTTGTTCAAGACAGAAGAAACAGTATGGGAAAGCAGTGCTATGAAGTCCTTACTACTCCACAGCTTTGGATGTACCAAGAGATAAATTATGCCCCTTGCTACGATAGTGATATTTAACAGATCTATGTTTCATCTGTTGTTTGCTTTGTTACACACTGTGTACTTCCAAAAGCGACTGAAGGCACCTTGAAATAAAAGCTGAGACATGGAGAAAAAAGCAGTCATAATTATACCAGGAATCAGGGGTGGGCAAGTATTGTTATTAAACACTAAATTTAGTCCATTCTGAGCATCTTGGGGGCTAAAAAAAAAAAAAGTGATGGCTCCCTATTCAGATACTAAAGAAGAGTTTTTTCCCCCTACTAAAATTAAATTCTAAAAAGAATTTATTATAAAATCTAAACAACAGTGAAAACACATTGACTTCATGTGTCTGGTTCTTGTCTTAGCCTTAGATAGAAACCGAGAGCACAAGATACTGATTTGCAGCCAAGCAAGGGGCATTCTATAAGTCTGAACATACTCCTGTCTGATGACCAACCTTAATCCACGAGGGGGACTCAGAGGAGGCGAGACCAGCCCTCCTCTAGTGTGTCCCTCCCCCAAACCCCCTGAGCCTGCATCATATTCAGCTCAAATGCTGACAAAAATGCTGTCCCAGACCTACTAAATCAGAATATTAGGAGGAGGTGGCAAGAAACCTACATTTTTAAAACTCCCTGGTGATTCTGACGCTCACTGAACTTTAAGGCACTGTGATCTAGAAAAAAATGTGTATGGCCTCATAAGCATTTTCTTTTATATTGTGACACTGCTAGGTACAAAGAGTTTTGTCTTCTTCGTTAGCTGGTGCCAGCTACCACAAAAAAAATATTGAGGCAAGTAAGGGATCTGACGTATATCCTCTTTCTGAAAGGCCACAGTTCCCAAAGCAGCAGGACCCAAATTTTTCTCAGCAAAGACCTAGAAGCCTGCCTGAAATCCCCCATGAGCATCTAGTTACAGCCCAAAGTTGTGCACATGAAGTACAGAGGAGATAAGCCCTACATTTCAGATAGGTGTCAGCATCAACTGCCGTGATCATGAGAAGATGTAATGTGGTGCCTAACAGATACATAATACTGAGAAGCCATTTCTCCAGTGCGCCCATCATAACAAACAGGTGAGACAGGTGCGGTCCCTGAATCCCTGATTCTACAGGCACACCTCCTTTACTGTGCTTCGCTTCATCACACTTCACGGATACTGCATTTTTTACAAGTTGAAGGTTTGTGGCAACCCTGCACTGAGCAAGACTATTGGCACCATCTTGCCAACAGCATTTGGTCACGTTATCCTCCCTGTCACACTTTGCTAATTTTTTCAAAATTTCATACTTTTCACTGTATTTGTTCTGGTGATCTGTGATCAGTGATGACCGCTTGCTGAAAGCTCTGATGATGATAGCATTTTTTAACAATTAAGTATTTTAAACTATGGAATGTCACTTTTTAGACAATGCTACTAGACACTTAATAGATCACAATATAGTGTAAACAACTTTTACATGCACTAGGAAACAAAAAAATTCATTTCATTTACTTTATTGCAGTGGCCTGCAACCAAACTTGCAATATCTCTGAGCAATGCGTGTATTTTTATTAAGGTATCATTGATACACAGTCTTACGAAGATTTCACATGAGTAACATTATGGTTACAACATTCACCCGTATTACCAAGTCCTACCCCACCCCATTGCAGTCACTGTCCATCAGTGGAGTAAGATGCCACAAAGTCACTACTTGTCTTCTCTGTGTTCTACTGCCTTCCCCGTGTCTCCCCTACATTATGTGTGCTAATCATAATCCTCCTTAATCCCCCTCTCCCTCACTCGCCACACACCCTCCCCACCCCCTTCACTTTGGTAACTACAAGTCCCTTCTTGGAGTCTGTGAGTCTGCCGCTGTTCTGTTCCTTCAGTTTTGCTTCTTTGTTCTTATACTCCACAAATGAGGGAACTCATTTGGCACTTGTCTTTCTCCGCCTGGCTTATTTCACTGAGCATAATATCCTCCAGCTCCATCCATGTTGTTGCAAATGGCAGGATTTGTTTCTTTCTTATGGCTGAATAATATTCCATTGTGTATATGTACCACATCTTCTTCATCCATTCATCTACTGATGGACACTTAGGTTGCTTCCATGTCTTGGCTATTGTAAATAGTACTGCAATAAACACAGGGGTGCCTATGTCTTCTGGAATCTGGGATCTTGTTTTCTTCGAGTAAATTCCTAGGAGTGGAATTCCTGGGTCAAATGGTATTTCTATTTTTAGTTTTATGAGAAACCTCTGTCTGAGCAATGCCTGTATTTTAAAAGCAATCACTGATACTTCTTAGTGAAGGTGATGATTGTTAAATAGTCGGGAATAGAGTGAGGCAGGGTTACATGGTTAATAGCATACAACCTGCCGCGTTGTAAGTGTTTATACCACAGAAATCAGCAAAGGTTACATTAAAACCAGGCTCTTTTCCCCCTGGAAAGCAGGTTTGCCAGTGCCCCACTGTACAGACTGAGGAGCAGATTTGAAACACAGAGAGCATCACCTTCCTGAAACCCATGACGTGGAGGTCCTTGTCCTCCCCACGTGGGCACTCACTCCTGTCCTTACCCAGCCCTAATTTGGGTCATGGCCTACGTGGAAGGCTGTGATTCCCCAGGTAGTCAGGCACCATCTTAATTCTATACAGACAGGCTCCATGCAGTGAATTTCTAAGAGTTGCTAAACAAACAAACAATTCTTCAGGTAATATATTTCTTTCATTAAGAACTCTGCTTTTTTTATACTGGGGTATAAATTTTAAATGCAAACAATTCGAAGAATGAACTGATTCATTAAAATTCATACCAAGGTGGGAACAACTGATGCCAGATTTTTTTCCTGAAAGCAGGTTTGCAGAAAAGGGAGAGGATACAAAAAGCAGTTGTTTTGAGCCTGAAGAAAGCATGGACAGAAGGAAATGACACAGTTGCGGAGCAGGTAGGCGGGAATGTGAATAAAATGCAGCTGGCAGTGTCATTATGTCCAAGACCTGGTCTATCAAGAAGCTTATCTTTAAGGCACAAAAGCATAAACTAGACACCTGATCCACACGCAGCTCTGTGGCGCTGCCCATGAATGCCTCCAGGCACGAGGGCCCCTCACTGCGTCCTGTTAGTCCTGCCAACCGATTCTGGGCTACTCTGGATCCTGCACCTGTCACTGCTGCGAAAACACTAGTTCACATCAAAACCAGCAGAATGTATCACTGGTTAAAGACAAGAATAGTGCCTATTGTTGGCAAGAATCTTAGGCACAGACACTTAGAACATTTTAGCAATTTGTAGTGTAAGTCCTAAAAGAATACATATTTTGACTTAGTAAGGTCCACTTGAAAGGATTTATTTTAAGGAGATCCTCAGACTAGTATCCAAATCTGTATGTAAAACATGTTCATTGGAGCTTTATTTGTAGAATTTTTTTTTAAATCCTAATATCAATCAATGAAAAATGTTAAAACATTAGGATACCTCCACAGGAATTCTTATTAGCCATTAAAAATAATGATGGCGATGATTAAAGATGCAAAAATATCATGAAAATGAATTGAGTGGAAACCTTTATAACCATATATTTATTATGACACCCCTTTTCCAATTAGATCGCTCTATATATGTATTTATGGAAAAAAAGACCGAAATACATTTGGCAAAATGGTCAGAGTGGTTATATGTCTGGATGATGGAATTTCAAGTGAATGCTTTCCTTTGTGTTATCTACATTCCTAATGTCCATGCATTTCCTTAAATTATCTGCACAGCAAAAGTAATACAGTTTTTAAGAGGAACGTCAATGTAAAAGGAAGTAAGGGGCAGGCCTAGCCATCATTTATGACTGATTGTGGCCGTCAGTTTTATCCCAAGCAAAGGAGATTTAAGTGCACGTACCCACGGTGGTTGAGAAAAAGTAGCGCTCTCTAGGGCACATGGATTTTCCATGTTGGGCTGGATCTGGTTTCTATCCGTGTGCCATCCATCTATCAATGTGCCCCTATGTATCAGTGACAGCTATGCATTCCAGATTCATTCATGTCTAAGAAAGGCCATATTATCTGAAGAACTTCATAAAAATGTTACAGCCATCATGTATTTGGGAGGAAATGCCTAGTGCCACTTTTCACCAAAGTGAAAAATTCCCTACAGACTATCAGCAAAATAGAACAATAATGCAGCTATGGTCCAAACTCACCAGCAACAGCAAAGAAAACAGGGCCCCCGTGGAAAGTCAAACACTCTTAGCTCCCTTCTCTTTGTGTGTCTTCCCTCCTCCTCTTTCAGCATGTTTTCATTAGCTTGTCCTTCGCGTTTCTTTATATACGCCCCAAAAGAGACACAGCATTGAAATTCAAAGAGCAAAAATAGTAAATACTCCCCCTCCCTGTGCCTCACTGTTTTTTTCTCCTGTCCTGCTGAGCTTCTGCCAGTTGTCTTTAACTTAGAACAACACTGGTGACATAGAGACATGGCTGCCACTAGGGCAGGGGGTCTCCAGTCTAAGATGTTCAGAGCCATTCTATGTGGTGGACAGAACCATCACCATTACACATCCAGCTAGTGCTCATGGGAACGTAACTGAGAGCCCCTTGATTCCGTTCATTAATACCTAACATACCAAATCTCTGCTCTCCCCAACAATAGTTTTTCATTTTCTCTGCAACCAGCCCTATGCCAGCTCTTAAAGAGAATTCCAAGGAGGTTCCTTCTTCCGGGAATGACCAGTTAGAGAGGCAGTCTGTTAAAAATGCAAGATGGTATATTTTTCACCACTAAACTGGTGGAAGAGCCTACAAATATCAGTTATGGCAACAAGGCTAGTGTGAGCTGACAGGCTCAGGGAAGGCTGCTGGGTCCTGAAGGGCAGCTTGGCTCAGGGAAGGGAAAGGCATGTGAGGAAGGCAAGCAGGCTGGGTGACAGCACGGCGGTGTGCAAGAGGGCAGCACAAGAGCCCTGCGGAGAAGAGGCTGTGGCAGGGCTGGCAGGAACTCAGAGGTGAGGTCAGAAAAGTAGGATTGGAGCAAATTAAGGAAGGAGGTTAAGTCTGGGAAAGGGCCCAGGCCTGAGGCGGCAGCAAAAGGCAGGCTTCCAAGAGAGAAGTGATGAAAGCAATGGTCTTACCAGGTAGCAAGAATTTCTCAACACGATGTTTTAAGTACAGTAATCCCTAGGAAACCAGCAAACAAACATACAGAAGCATGTCCTCTCTCTGACAAGCCTACAGTCCTCACTTTACCAAACCAACTGTTTTAAACCAACTAAAATAAAGACTCTTTCTTACCCCAACCATTAACCAGCTTTCCTTTTTTAAAAAAAATCCACATATATTTGCAATTGCTCCATGAAGGGGGCTCCCTTGTCCCTCCAAGAGGAATACCACCGTTTTGTCCCCAAGACGATATGATACAAGCTGTGCCAGCCAAACCTCCTGGATTTCCAGATCCCAGCTGCCCCTGGACTGCCAGCCTGGACTCACCAGGAGGCTGGGGGAGCTCCCTCAGGCCCCACGAGAGCCTAAGGGGACAGACGTGGACTCCTACCTGAGAGCAGCCAACGCCAAAGCTCCATCCACACCGGAGCCAGCGTGGTGGCGAGGCTGCCCTCCTGAGGTGCTCGTGACCTTGGAGGACCAAAGAAGCTGCTTGGTCTGCAGTGACAGTGATGCCGGGGTTCTCCTGTTCACGGAGTCAAAGAATGAGCTTTGCAAACACCCAAGATAGGAGAGCAAGGTACAGGCTTTTATTTAGAGAGAAAGCGAAAGGACTCTGCTCCTGGCTCAGGCCACGAGGGGACAAGAGAGTCCAGGGGTGGTGCGATGTCTAGGGGTTTTATAGGCAGTTGAGAGACAAAGGGCTAGGGATGTACACCTGCTAAGTGGTCCCAAAATGTTTACCTTTGAAGAAACACTAAGTTTCTTATTAGTCTTCCTGGTTATTTGCAATAATTTTACTGCTCTGATTTCCTCCCAGGATAGCAGCTTCCTGGTCTGGGAGCATATACTCCCAAGGTGGGCTGAGTTATTGTCTGTTTGTTAAGAAACTTACTTATTAACTAATTGGGTTTTAACCCTTCCTGTTTTTACTATGTTGTTTTGGGCTTGCTTGCTACATTGCCCAGGTTGCAACAAATCATTTGTTTAGGGCTGGGGGAGGAAAAACAGCACCTGGGTAAAGTCGGAAGAATAAGCTGGGCCCCCCAGCAGGCCAAAGCAAATCTCACAGTGGATTATCTTGCTTTGTTTTTTCCCAGAGGCCCTCCCCCTACTCTGTCTAAGCCCATGTCCCTGTCTCCACAGGGCCTGGAGAAAATCCTACTCCAACCCCCAGGCCCCGTGGCTATCGTTTCAATCTTCTCTACTTCTCAAAACAGCCTAAATATCATCTAAAGAAATGCCACCCACTCTTTTGAGTAACCGCTTTCCAAAGACCAAAATACCCTTCAGTTTTTATTTTTAAGAGCAAAAGCAAAAAATCCCTGTGTGGTTTACAGCTGTATCCCCTCCTCTGACCCCAAGACCCTCCGACATGTTCCTGTGCTGCTCTGCCAGGCCCCCCACACCAGCGGTTCTCAGTCTGGAATGCACTGTAATTAGCTGGACCAGGAGAGCTTGTTACACACACGGGGCTGGGCCCCACCTCCAGAGTCCCTGACTCGGGGTGTCTGACTCAGCTGTGGGGCCAAAACTTGGCATTGGTGATGAATTTCTAGTGACCAAATTTCTCTGCTGTATGAGATGCCCACTCATGCTTATCTGCACAGATACTCTTTCTAGATCAGAGGTAGCTTCCTCTTAAAAGAGAGATAAGGGTGGTGGGGACTTGATAATAGGGGGAGTCTAGTAATCATAATGTTGCTCATGTAATTGTATATAAATAATAGCAAAACTAAAAAAAAATGGGCAGAGGATGTGAAGAGACACTTCTCCAAAGAAGAAATTCAGATGGCCAACAGACACATGAAAAGATGCTCCACATCGCTAATCATCAGGGAAATGCAAATAAAACCACAATGAGATAGCACCTCACACCAGTAAGAATGGCCAGCATCCAAAACACTAAGAACAACAAATGCTGGCGAGTATACAGAGAGAGGGGGATCCCTCCTACATTGCTGGTGGGAATTTAAGCTAGTTCAACCATTGTGGAAAGCAGTATGGAGGTTCCTCAAAAAACTAAAAATATAAATACCATTTGACCCGGGAATCCCATTCCATGGAATTTACCCAAAGAATACAAGTTCTCAGATTCAAAAAGACATATGCACCCCTATGTTTATCGCAGCACTTTTTACAATAGCCAAGATATGGAAGCAACCTAAGTGTCCATCAGTAGATGAATGGATGAAGAAGATGTGGTACATATACACAATGGAATACTATTCAGCCATAAAAAAGAAACAAATCCTGCCATTTGCAACAACATGGATGGAGCTGGAGGATATTATGCTCAGTAAAATAAGCCAGGCAGAGAAAGACAAGTGCCAAATGATTTCCCTCATTTGTGGAGCATAACAACGAAGCAAAACTGAAGGAACAAAATAGCAGCAGATGCAGAAACTCCAAGAAGGAACTAGTGGTTACCAAAGCGGAGGGGTGTGGGAGAGTGGGTGGGGAGGGAGGGAGAAGGGGATTGAGCGGTAGTATGTTTAGTACACATGGTGTGGGGGGGTCACGGGGAAAACAGTGTAGCACAGAGAAGGCAAACAGTGAATCTGTGGCATCTTACTCCACTGATGGACAGTGACTGCATTGGGGGATGGGTGGGGACTTGATAATATGGTAAATGTAGTGACCACATTTTTCTTCCATGTGAAACCTTCATAAGAGTGTATATCAATAATACCTTGATAAAAATTTAAATAAATAAATAAACAAAAATATAGAAAAAAAAAGATATGGGGACAAAACGGACTTCAAAGGCGTTGGCTTTCTAGGTGGACTCACTGCCTTGGGCTAACTGCAGGAGTGAAGGAGGTCATGCAGCAAGCTGCCCCGAGGTAAAGGGCGTATCAGGCAGCAGTCAGCAGAGCTTTCTGAGGTAAAAGTTAAAAATTTGGGTCCTCTGAACCTGTGCACAAGTGCAGCACCAACGCCCTATAATAGTAAAAGTTCAGAATCTTAAAGCTAGAAGACACCTACCCTAATCCCCTCATTTCAAACATGAGGAAATGTCTGAGGCTCTGAAAAGTTACGTGACTTACCCAGTATTCAGAGCTGATGAGCAGCAGGCATGAGATCAGAGCCAAGGTTTATGACTTTTGAAAACCACTTTGTCTCGTCACATATTAAAAGGAAAGGAAGAGTTTTGCCACCACTAACTTGGAACCAACTGACCTTCCCGCCAACAACAGTTACAAACGCAGAGAAAAGAAGTCAGCAGATAGGAAAAGACGCAGGGACAAAGCGTACCCGTCGTCAGAACTAAGAAAAACAGTTAATAAAGGTGTTGGTTAATTAATAATTAATTAGTAGTAAAGAGCTTAAAATGGAAGAAGTGAAACTGTCATTATTTGCTGATGGCATAATTGTCAATGTAGAAAAGCCAAGGAATCTGGAGAAAAAAACAAAAAAGAACAAAACAAAAAACACTAACAGAACTAATAAGCGAATTAGCAAGAACACAGAATATAAAATGCACATACAAAAACCGGCGTGGGTGGGCATGTGAGGGGGAGGTGGAGGTTCAGGGAAGGAGCAGTGGCTGAGGGGGGCGTGGGACAGGGATTTGTTTGTGTGCTTGTTAGGAAACAGCCTGGAGCATGGTAGGCATATACGTCTCATCAAACAGCAATATAAATTCCAAACAGCATTTTTTTAACTAAATAGAAAGACTACAGGAAAATAAATCAAAACACTTCTGAAATATCTGGAGAAGAGGTGGGAGGAGATAACTTTGTTTAAAAACAGTATATTAAATTAAAAAGTAACCACTATATCTGACTACATGCACTTTTGAAACTATGTCAACAGTTAAACTGCAAAGACCAAGAAAGGTAATTTGCACCAAATCTAACAAAGGGTTAAGCAATGCATTCATATTGGCAGCTGTACCATAATCAAATCCACAAACATTTTATCTAGCATATATTGAGCATCTGCTGAGTGCCAGACATTACGCAAAGTTATGCAAACCTAAATTCTCATGGTTAAAAAACAACTTAAAGATCATGTCTTCCAACCATCAAATTGGGTTTTGGCTCTGATTTACAGTATCTCCATCAAGACTGTTTCAATGGCGAGGCCCACAGATCTATAAGGCAGTCCATCCTACTTCTGGACAGCTCCGACGGTTAGCAAGTTCTCCCTTGGACTAATTCATAATTCACCATCACCAGTTACACTGCGGGGCTATAATCAGCTGTCACCTTTCTTAGAATAGGAGTTATGCCCATGCCTTATACTGGCATCCAGGTGTCCTACCTCTCTCTCACCCTGTGACTCAGCAGTGGGTAGATGGTTTTTAGCCCTGGAAGTTGATAATTTACCTAACAGGTGTTCTGCACTCTGTCCCATGCCAGAAATACGTAGTTCTCAGGTTACTTAAAAGGGTGTCTAAGTGCTAGGTTCTAGGCGTTGCGCTGGTGTTTAGTCCAATGTAATTCGGAGCCCAATAGGAGCAAATTTATCTTTTAGTCTCTTGGATGATGTGTCACAAAATTCCATAAAAGGCCCACTTCCAGCCTCTGGCATTGATGGCATTGAAGGTGAATGGCTTTTCGCCCTGACTACGTGTTCGATCCTCTAGAGGGAGACACACACTTTCAAAGGGAGTTCCGACCAGAAGTTCTTACCCCACCCTGGTTAAGAAGAAATGCTTTCCCTAAGAAGCGGAAGCTCAGAGGGGTGGAGAGGCTTCATAGCTGAAGAAAAGGGCCTAAAAGAAAATTTTTATTTAAATATTTTAAAATTAAAGTAATTATGCTATGACTACGAAGCAAAGTATTCAAAATTTTTATGGGAAATGGCTTTTACTTTAGAACTCTCTACCCAACTTGAGTTATGGATCAAATGGGAAGGGAGGCAACTGCCGGACATGCAGGAACTCAGCAGGTTTAGAGGCCATGTTCCCATCATGACGAGATTACTCAAGAAACTACTTTGGCAAAACAAAAGAGAAAGTTGAGAAAGATCCAGAGGACGTGCCGCAAGACTGGATAATTCGGAGAGCCTTCTGTCGGCAGTGAAATTCTAGCACCAGATGACTGCACTTCAGTGTCCATCCGTCCATTCCCACTCTGAGGGGCCCTCCTTAGAAATATTTCTCTAAATATTTTTTAGAGCCCTCGAAAAACATTTCTCTCCATCAAGCCTGGTCTTTGATCCATCTCATCTTCTTCCACACTGACTAATTCACTTAGGCGTAACAACAGTGTTCCACTGGGGTTGACAAAGTAACAGTGTTCCACTGGGGTTGACAAAGTAACAGTGTTCCACTGGGGTTGACAAAGTAACTGTGACGCAAGAGGGAGATGGGAAGTGAGTAGGCTACTTCCCCTGGCCTGGCAGTTTTCCAGGTGGTCCAGCCTTTGTAGGGATTTCTTGCTGCAGGAAAGAGAACTGTTGGATTCCAAACTCTTGAGTCTGTGGTGACTAATTTTCTGAGCCAAAAGCCAGGACATAAGACCTGATTATTAAGTTAAAATATACTTATCTGAACAAAATGCACAGAATATTTAAAACCAGATAGTTCTTAACTATTCAGGATAGCTGGCTGTCAACATTGCCCCAAGATATGTGCAGAAGAGAGCCAACAAAGGCATGAAAAGCAAAGGTCCTTGCCAAGCAGGTCCTCTGAAGATGATCCTTTCCCATGAGCCTCTTCTTCTTGTGCTTCCAGCTGAAGGGTCCTCCCAGGGACTCTCTCACCTGGGCAGGGTAAAGACATATGCAGCTGTGACAGGCTGATAACTGGGTGCTCCTTTAAATCCACATTCTTTGGGGATTTGTTTGATGATTATGAGAGTCGGTATAGGGGGGTGGGGGGAAGAGAAGGAGATGCTGATAACTCAGGGTTTTCTCTTTGTCCTTAGAAACTTAGCTCAGACCCACACTGTGTATCCCACTTGACAAACAAGCTCTTCAGCTGGAAGGCAGTTCCTTATCTGCCTCTTATCTCCAGGGCTGCAAATGACCTAGAATGCTCCTGTGCAAGCTAAGAGAGAGCGATAGGACCTGGTAGACCTCCCTTTCCTCTGGAGGTTTTGTCATGTTTGGAGAACTCTGATGCAAGAGGGAGATAAGAAGTGAGTAGGCTCACTTCCCCGCAGAGATGGTTTCATAACCAGTAGACACCTGCCCCAAACCCAGAGAAGCAGTAGGAGCTTTGTAAATATTTACCTGGCTGCAGGGCAACAGGGCAGCGCTAGCTAAGGGCCTACTGAGCCTCCAGGACACACACACGCCGCAACCTCCATTCTCTCCACACACATAGAAAAGGCCACATCCTTTCCCGTGGCTTTCTCTCCAAGTGCTAAAAACCATGTGAATCCCTTTAGTACCCAAATCACCCATTATCTGGGATGTGAGCATCCAGGGGAGAAAACATTAGGTTTGCTTTTGTACGTGAAGGGGACAACTGTCACTTGGCCTTGGAGTTCAGACTGACCCTTGCGTTCTCAGAAATGAGGATCACAGTGCTGCCGGCTTTCCAGTTCTGCTGATCTTCCACAGATAAGTTAAAGAAAACAAGGGTTTGGTTCTTTAGCAAATCCACAACAAATGTGATAGTTCAAGGACCCAAAATACAGTCTTCCACCAGAAGCTGAGAGGAGAACCTAACATGTACCTCCAGGGACCAGCCTAACTAAGCCACCTTCTCCTCAAAATATGTAACTGTGGGCTTGCTTCTGGGACCGGGACATGTCAGAGAGGCTTGGTTGAAACACAGAGTGCATATAAAGAACATGAGGAAGAATTTAATCACCAGAAGCCCACAGAGCAAGACCGACGTGTAACTAGCATTATCAGAAATCCGAGGACCTAATGTTAAGACAAGCATTACCACAGGATGAGCTTTTTTATTAACTACCACTTGCGTGCTGCCATCTTGTGGTAAATCCTTTCAGCAACTAGAAAGAAACAGACTTTTCCACTTCATACATTCCATCAAACGCAGTATTTGGACTATTTTTGACAGGTTTAAAAACAGCTTGAGCTTCCACTTCCTAATTAAAAAAAAAAGAGTCTATGATACATTTTCCACTGGATCTAAGAATTAATAAATACTAACTGAGATTTCCCCATCCCAGAGTCAGCAATCATAAAATCCAGTGTCTTGCCAATGGGTTTCAGCCCTGGGCAAGTTCGCTATGGATTCAGTGTGACCAAAGAAAATCGCAGCAAACTTTCTTTGGGGAGAAAGGGTTTATTACCAGCTTGTTCTCTCGGCGGTATGTCAAGCACTGACGTCTCTGCCTCCGCCCAGAGCACTGGGCCGAGCTCTCTATAGAGGGCAGTAATAGCTTATTGCCTACAGGTGTGGAAGCAGTAGCCTAGCAACAGGCCAGTTACATCATCAGGTGGTTTAAGTTCAGTGAGGATCGTGGCCATAGGAACCCCGACTTCTCCACATCCAGGAAGAAAAATTGAGGGAGGAATTTGTTTCACAGGAAAATATTTTTTAGTGACAATTACCTTTCTTTGAGAAAGGTAACAGGTTCAGGCTCAAGACTATGTAATACTGCATCACATCTGAATTGTTTTAAAGGTAAGGCAAGTGTTCAACATATGGTCATTAATAGATTTGTTTCAAATAAACTGAAAGGAACTTAAGGGCTGAGCATATGGACTCTAGATTTTTCTATTTACTTTCATCTGGAGAAAAGGTTAACCAGTGGTGTCTCCTCGAAACTTATACGTAAAAGATGCCAAGGCATCCCATTCACTTAGGTAAACCTCACACAACTGAATATGTGCCTGAAGAACCAGAACTAAAACTAAGGCTTCCAAATTTCTGGTCCCATGGTCCTTACTATAGAACTTGGTGCTGAATTTAGAAAGTGAATCCACACAGGAGTAGTGTGAAGTTCTGCATTTCATGTGGCTATGAAATCAGCTCTGCAGACCTGCAGTTGGGGGGCTGTGAGGAGACACCTGAGCAAGATGCCCAGACCAGGTGTCTTGCCGATGGGTTTCATCCCGGGGCAAGGTTGCTATAGATTCAATGTGACCAAAGAAATTGACAGCAAAACGTTCTTTGGGGTGAAAGGGTTTATTACTGGCTTGTTATCCTGGCAGTAGGTCGAGCACTAACGACTCTGCCTCTGCCTAGAGCACTGGGCCGAGCTCTCTATATAGCACAGTAATAGCTTATTGCCTAAAGGTCTGGAAGCAGTAGCCTAGCAACAGGCCAGTTACATCATCAGGTGGTTTAAGTTCAGTGAGGATCCTGGCCATAGGAACCCTGACTTCCCCACACCAGGCAAGCTGGGCACCAGAGAAGCCCCAGGCCCCATTCGGTATTCCTTATATTCCAGCCCTGCCTGTTAACAAACACACCTGTCTTGCCAATGGGTTTCAGCCCCAGGCAAGTTCGCTATAGATTCAGTGTGACCAAAGAAATTGACAGCAAAATGTTCTTGGGGTGAAAAGGTTTTACCCAACTTTATTTCCATGGTGGCAGGTCAGTCACCAAAATCCAGAGTGAGTCTGTATGCAGCAAGCCGGTCTCTGCCTCTGGGTCCCTCTGTCTGCACAGCTGTCCTCTGGGTCCCTCTGTCTGCACAGCTGCCCTCTGGGCCCCTCTGCACAGCCATCCCACACAGCCATCCTCTGGGCCCCTCTGCACAGCTGTCCGCACAGCTGTTCTGCACAACCATCCTCTGGGCCTCTGTCCTCGGCGCTGCCACCACTCCAGCCTCTGCTCTGCTCTCCTGCAGCCTTGCAGCCATACCACCATGTCACACCCAGAGTACCGGGCGGAGCTCTTCATATAGAGTCAACAGCCATGTATTGCCCACAGGTGTGCAGTGAGCTAATCAACCAGGGCCAGGTGAGAATCCTGACTACGGGAACTCTCATTTTACCCACAATACCCACACTGACCACCCTGTAAAACACACACACCAAAAGCTGCCTAAGTCCTTCTGTTACTTCATGGTAACACAGAAAGTGCTCAGGGAATGCTCCTGACTGGTTGACTGATGACCCATCTCATCGATCACAGTGAGCATGAGGAGAACCCAATGCCTGAAACATAATGGCCATTAAATAAATACCAGACGGACTGCATCTAAAAAAGTGAAACCAGAATTCTCTCTTGCCCAAAGTCTGAGTTCTTTTGTTCTGATTAAAGTTAACTAAACATTTACCGTTCTGTTCCAGGCAGTTACATTTATTGTCATTGTGGCTTAGTTCAGGCGAGACTATCCTTCGGTGAATATGGGTCACCATGGTGGGAAGGAATCAGCAGTGATGGGTGGGAGGTGTCTCCTTTAGCTCTCAGGGAATGGGGATGCAGGTGGGAGGCCTGAAAATAATTTGTAGGTCAGAAGGGCATCTACCTTCAGCTCTCTGGACACCAGGTGCTGGCAACAGCTTAAAAGGTAGGACAAAGAAAGTGACAGACCATGCCATTGGCCAGGTGGGAGACAAAAGGAGAATGAGGTTGGAGAAACTGAGAGATCAAAAGCAGTGCAGTTGGAAGTTAGCCGTCAGCTTCTGAAGAAGGGAGGCCCATGAAGGAAGCCCCAGGCCGCCCAAGAGCAGAAACTATTTTGGTGAGATTCTTCAAGTGGAACAAAGGAGGAAAGCACGTGGACAGGAGGTCAGTGGGATGCATGACTTTGGGGATGTGGTAGCTCCTTCTGCTCTCCATCTCCAACCCATTGCTCACTAACTTTCAGGGAAGGGAGAGACCAAGGGTCCAAGGTGAGGCACACTCATTTTTGTTGGTCTTAACAGCCAACAGAAAATGTTAGAAGAAAAAAGAAATGAGCACAAGTGACTATGGTTAGTGAGGGTACAGTGGTGACAAGGTGTGGAGTTGGGTTGTCCATTTTCTTCGTGTGTTATTACCAAAATAACCCAGGGACATGTCCTGCTGCTGTGAGCTTGAAGGGGAGAGGCCAGAGAAGCTACAGACGCAGGAGGAGAACCTAGGGTATAATTAGGCATCAGGACGCAAGTTGGAGAAGGGAATACAGACGTGGGAGAAGCAATGGAAACAGATGCAAGGCCCAAGAGAGGAGCTGGAAGGAGCACTGAGGAAGTTACCCTGGGAGGGCAGGGAGATAGCCAGACTCTGAGTAGGGCACGGAGGAGGCAGGGGGAGGAAGGGGATCACGGAGCTCGCGGTGGGAGCCCATCATCATGCCCTCATGTGAATCCTGCTGTTCCCTGCCCCCAAATGCTCCTGCCTCTGCCCTCCCCATTGGGTCTGTGATTAAGTCACAAACTCAGGACTAGGTGGAGTAACTGCAGCTGGAACAGATGAGAAATGGAAGGACTCCGCCCCCTCCTCTCCCACTTCATCTCCCAAAGAGAATGTCCATTGACCTTGGACTATGTTGAGTGAAACTGAAGGAATAGAAAGGGAAGAGAGAAGCAATGGGAACGCTTTTCTAAGAGAAGAATTTTCCATGAGGCAACAGCTGCTCATTTCTCTGCTGCCCACAGCCCACTATGTACCACATTTTCTGCGGTCTGGTGGCAGGAAAGCCCCTGGGTGGAGGGCTGGCTCCCCCTGGTCTGTTGAAGTCAAGGCCACTGGGGCTGAGCATCCTTTGGGAAATGACTTCTCTATGGCCTCCCCACTTTCTCCACCCAACTGCCCAGCTCCACTCCAATGAAACCACACATTTGGTGCAGGTGGGAGTACAAAGAGAGAACGTAGGTAATAAAAATGGGCTGTCTATACATGCTTTCCGTGCAAAATCCAGGACTTATTCACAGATATGAAAGAATAATGTTCAAGAAAGCTTAAGAACGAAAATGACAAAAGAGTCAATGAACTTGAAGGTAAAAATATCCAATCTGAGGAATAGAGAAAAAAAGTATTTTTTTAAAATTACCAGAACCACATGAGCCATGCAATATCAGAAGGTTTGATATTTGTGTCATTGGAGTCCCAGAAGAATTGGTGCAGAAAATATGTTTGAAAAAATGATGACACCAAATTCTTCAAATTTGGTTCAAGATATAAACTTGCAGATTCAGGAGGCTCTGTGAACCCCCAACAGAATAAATTCCAAGAAAACCATACAAAGACACATGAAAATCAAACTGTGGAAAACCAAGAAAAAGAAAAGAAAAAAATCTCTAAAAAACAGTTAATGAAAAGCTGTCTCACCTCCAGAGAAGGATGATTTGAATTGATTCAGAGCTACAGAGGCCACAAGACAGGGGATAGCTCCTTGCAAGTTCCGAAAGAAGAGAATTCTCAGTGCAGAATTTTGTACACCATGAAAAGATTCTTTAATAAAAAGGCAAAATAAAGACCTTCTCAGATGAAGGAAAGTTAAGAGAATTTGCCTCCAGCAGACCTGCTCTAAAAAACTCCTAAAGGAAATTTAGCTGCAGGGAAGTTATACCAGAGGGAAATGAGAACCTTCCAGAATGAAGAGCTGCAGAAATGGCTAGTGCCTGGGTCAACACAATGCAGCTGGCTGCTTCCATAGGCGGTCCACACAAGCCTCCCTTTTCTCCCAGGGATAGCTGTATGGGCGCGTCTGTTTCTCCACCAGAATGCACTTCTAGGCCAGTGAACGTTTTATATCATGACTCTTGCATTCACCTACAAAGCCTGCCATCGTGCTGCGAGCGTCTCAGTGGATGGGCTCAAAGGCTCAGGAGCCATAGCGCCCCGATTGAGATCCTGCAACTGCCACTTACTAGCAGGATGTCGTTGAGCTGATCACTTAACATCTTTGCGCCTCAGAGTCCTTATGCATAAAATGGGATGATAATGTATTTCTCTTACAAATTGCCCTGAAGATTTGTTAAGATAGAGTGACTAGAACAGGGCTGGGCGCATAGCCAGTACTCGGTGTGTTAATGATTGTAAGTGCTCAAAAATTGTTAGATAATTTTCCCCAGTACTAGCTGACATATTGTCAGCCTTGGATTTCATATCCAACAGTTATTAAGGACTAAACTAATCTCGAAAGAAATCCTATGCTGCTTGTGTTTTTGTAGGATACACAACAAAACATTTTGAAAATCAGGGGGATAAAGAATATTCTCCTAAAAAGCAAAATCTCAATTATAAATGGTGTAAAACAGAAGTTGACATGTAGGTTTTTGTGAATTAATGTCAAGGTGCCACCTATAAGTTTGATACATAGAATTTAACTGTGTCTCTTCATTCATCTAAACAGACTGTTTTGATCACAGGTTCTCACAGAAGACCTCAGTTTGAACTTGTTACCAGTCCTTATCATGCACTTTCCTCAAATGGTTGATATTTGAAGCAGATTTACAAAGACAGATGTGTCCATCCACATTTCTAGGTAATTTAAGCTCCAATCCTCTGTCAAGTTATAGCATCAGAAACTCATTTACTTAATCCTCCCATAGAAATCCTTTCAAAAATTATATTTTGTTGATATATCTTTGGTCTTTTGTCAAAGGTCAAGATAAGAAATGGCCATATAAAGAGTATCTTGGCATTTTCTGCTAAACTGCTAAAATATATTCTATATTATAAAAATTTCACAATATAAATCCCAAAAGATAATGTTTCCCTATTGATAAATTAGCATGGTGTGGATAAAATGAAGGTTCTTGTGTCCAGGATTCTCATCTGGCCCTGTTTGGCTAGCTCACCACACACATGTGGGCAATACGTCGTTATTGACTCTCTATAAAGAGCTCCGCCCAGTGCTCTGGGCCACACAGTGGCACAGCTGCATGGCTGCAGGAGAGCAGAGCAGAGGCTGGAGTGGTGGCAGCGCCGAGGACAGAGACTGGGACGGCTGTGCGGGCAGAGGGGCCCAGAGGACGGCTGTGCGGGCAGAGGGGCCCAGAGGCGGAGACCAGCTTGCTGCATGCAGACTCGCTCAGAGTGAACGAGATTTTAGTGACTGACCTGCCACCGTGGGAATAAAGTTGGGTATAACCCTTTCACCCCAACAACATTACATTGTCATTTCTTTGGTCACATTGAATACATAGTGAACTTGCCCAGGGCTGAAACCCATTGGCAAGACACATGGGCACTTTTATTTGACAGTACAAATTATTTTTTGGTGGGGGTTCAGCCTAGGCTACAAATTAGAATCACCTGGGGCCAACTAACTAACTGTGTGTGTGAAGGCCCGTATCAACTTGGGTCAGAATCCTGGTATGGGACTTAGGCACTGATGCTCTTATAAAAGCTCTCCAGAGAATTCTAACGTACACCCAGGATCCCTGATCCCTGCTATAGTTTATCATTTTACCCTTTTAAAATTATCTTGACTTCTAAGATATTCAAAGCTAAATTCCTTATAATACTTAGCCTAGGTTTTTTATTTAGTTCACTCCTAAACCTCCACAGTTTGTCACTTACTATTTGTCTTTTCAACTGCCATCAAACCTCCCTTGTAAGTTACCTCAAATCATTTTTGGAAAACGTAGAGAATAAGCCTTAAGTTTTCAAAAAGATCATTCACTATCTTACAGAAATCCTTCTAAAACCTATTTGTTTTTTCAAACTCTGCTAGTTCTTTGGGTAACACTTTCCATTAATTTATTCTCTGGTATGTTAACTTACAGGTGTTCAAAAACCAATTTCCCTTGAGTTTTAAATGATGGGCCCTATCTGAATCCTCCAGAATTTAATAAATAAGTTTTGTGTTAATTTTCTATTACTATGTAAAAAATATCTGCAAATTAATGGCTTATAACAACACATGGTTGTTTTACCTCATCATTTCTGAAGGTCAGAAGTACAGGCTTCTCTGGCTTCTCTGCTCAGGGTCTCAGGAGGCTGACATCCAGATGTCTGCTGGGCTGCATTTTCAAAGGGGAGCTTGACTGAAGAAGGATGGGCTTCCAATGGGTTACTGTGGCTCTAGAATTCACGGTGGCTGGCGTCTTCAGAGCCACAGTGAAGACAGATACTGCTGCACTGAGCCTCTCCCTCCAGGAACGGCTGTGCCTTCTTCTGCAGAGCTCTCCTTAATGGTGCACACAGCCTCTGTGGTAGAGACGTCTCTCTGCTTTGTGTGTGGGTGCGTGATTGTGTTTCTAATATCCTTTGTAATGATGTCCCAGCATTTAGTAATGAATGCCTCATGCCATTACCTGGGAGGGCAACCTACCACGCTGATTCTGTTGCTGAGTGGTATCTGACAGCTCAGAGCCTATGAGCATAATATACATTATCTTCCCTAAATTCCCAATTTCAATGTGCCCACACCTTCGCTTCATAGATTAGCCTGCCAGGGCTACCATACAGAATACCACAGATGTGGGGCTTAAAGAACAGAATTATTTTTCTTGTCATTCTGGAGGCTGGGAGTCCAAGGTCAAGTGTCAACAGGCTTGGTTCCTTCTGAGGCCTCCTTTCTTGACTTGCAGACACTTTTCTTCTTGCTGTGTCCTCACATGGCATTTCCTGTGTGTGTGTCTCTCTGTGTGTCCAAATTTCTTCTTTTTATAAGGACACCACTTAGCTTGGATTAGGGCTTTCCCTAATGGCCTCATTTTAATTTAATATCCTCTTTAAAAGCCCTTTCCAAATTCAGTCCCATTCTGAAGGGCTGGGGTTGCAGGGGGGGGGGTCACAATTTAGCCCATGACACTCCTCTGCCCACTCAGTCACTTGAAATGTTCCTGAATTTATCTCCATATATTTTGTATTTCATTATCTGGAAGAGCTTACTATTCACTGAGCTATTATTCCTGCCCTCCAGGAGCTTGTAATATAAACTAAACACCAGAGATGGCTAGGAAATAGTAAAGTAGGGAATTAGCTGCTAGTTTGGGCAAAGTGAAGTAGAGTTTTCCAGAAGTTTTCAAAGAAAGATCAAAGACACAGTGGCTGAAGTGGCCCAGGAGAGCCTCAGGAGCAGGACTGGTTTATGGACACTGGCATGAGGCCTAATGTTTAGATAGTCATTCTGAACTTCAGCAGTACATCAGAATTATCTGGGAGAGTTTTAAAAATATGGGGGCCCCCAAATTCCAGCTTAATTGATGTAGCTGGGTCCTTGCCCTTGGTATTAAAAAGGAGAAAAAACAATGGAAGCAACCTAAGTGTCCATCAGTAGATGAATGGATAAAGATGTGGTACATATACACAGTGGAATATTATTCAGCCATAAGAAGAAAACAATCCTACCATTTGCGACAACATGGATGGAGCTAGAGGGTATTATGCTCAGTGAAAGAAGCCAGGCAGAGAAAGACAAGTACCAAATGATTTCCCTCATATGTGGTGTATAACAACAAAGCAAAACTGAAGGAACAGAACAGGGGCAGACTCACAGAACCCAAGAAGGGACTAGCGGTTACCAAAGGGGAGGAGTGGAGGAGGGTGGGTGGAGAGGGAGGGAGAAAGGGATTGAGGGATATTATAATTAGTACACATGGTATGTGGGGGGTCATGGGGAAGACAGTGTAGCACAGAGAAGACAAGTACTGACTCTGTGGCATCTTACTTTACTGATGGACCGTGACTTCAGTGGGGGATGCGGGGACTTGATAATACGGGTGAATGTAGTAAGCACAATGTTTTTCATGTGAAATCTTCATAAGAGTGTATGTCAGTGATACCTTAATAGAAAACTAAAAATTACAAAATTAAAACTAAAAAAAAGAAAAAACAAAAATCCTCTCCAGGTGATTGAAAAGTGTCAGGAGGCCATGAACTGCTGGTTTAAGTGGATGGATGAGATAAAGGAGGATACTCCAGGTGGGAGACAAAGATTTCAATAGGGGCATGAAAGCAAAAATAGCATGACATATTTGAAGGACAATGGGAAGGTGAGGCTGTTTTAGGAATAGTGGAAAATAAGTGTACACCAGTCAGAGTGAAATTACTGTAGGGTTTATGGAACCTGTATACAGACAGGAAAGACAGGAGTAAGTTATCAACTTAGTGAGCTTAGCTAGTCAGTTATTACAGAAAAATAGGTGTAACATAATGAGGGGTTTGACAAATGGTGGCATGAGCACAGAAATGCAGAAATGGGGGTAAGGATTGTTGGACTTGCCAACTGGATAAGTTGATGAGTGATGAAGAGAAAGGGTGAGTTGTAAATGATTCCAAAGTTTCAGGCTTGATGATCTGGGAATATACCATTCACAAAAAATAAATAAAATAAATAAATGTTGATGAGCAGTAAAGAGCATGGCTGGCTAAATTATCAGTTTTTCTCTCTGAGATCTGAAGTCAGGGATGACATTTTATAACATTTTATCCATACTTAGGGAGCTTTATGTGTAACAACTGTTCAATATACTTTGGTTGACTATAGAGTTAAATGCATTAAAATTGGAACACCCTTCTCTCCCAGGTCTCTGTCTACTGTCCTCTTGCTTTCAATGACCACTTCAATTTGTTTTTAAATAACTAAGAACTACAATGCTCTCAGCACCAGGAGGCTATGCTTCTCTTGGGAGAGCAGATATCAATTGTGGTGGAAGTTTGGGCTTCCTCTGGGCCTAAAGAGAAAACCTTTCCAAGCTAGACTGAAAACAAATGCTCCTGAAAGCGATAATGTTACTTGGGATTTATGCAACTACATATTTAATCTACAAAGCAATTTGTAGGCATTCAAAATAAGCTGTCATTTCTTTCCACAAGAATGAATGTACAATGTTGGCTATAATCCTATCTCACTCTGCAGACATAACCAACAGGCTCTGTGTATAAACTGTGGCTGAACATGGCGGCTTCTTACAGGAAAAGTGGGGCAAAGATCAGGGAATGCAAAGTGGAAGAAAGAAGACCAACAATTTATCTAGTGAATGTTGTGAGATTCAGGTGACAGTTTGGAGAAAAACACTCCAAGGCCCTGGCCTGGCTCCAGTGCCATTTATCCTAGTTTATGGCCCACTGATAAGTTTCTGCTGAGATGTTTTGAAGATTTTTCCTTTGTGTCACCAGCACACTTGGTTCTCCAAAGTCCTATCAACTTTAGACTAACCTTTGTGTGTGTGTCCATATACACATACACATGTTGCCTCTGGGCTCTTTCCTGCCCCATTGCTCCCCCTCACCTTTCTTATTTGGGGCTGGGGGCTGGGGTCAGAGGTCAATAATGGGCCATGCCTGGTAGCCCAATGGTTTGCAATGATGAGACTGGAAGAACTCAATGAAATTAAGGGCTAGCTTACTTCTTCTTTAAAAAATCATCTCAACAAAAGAAAGAAGAACCTCCACCTGCTCAGAGAAATTGTTGGCTGAACTTCTCAGCAGTTAACACCCTGTGAGCTGCAAATAAATGCCAGGCGTGTGGGCAAGCCAGAGCCTGTCATTGGCTTTGCACATAGCTCTTCCCTGGAGAATACTGTATTTCAGAGTTTATCCACCCAAAAGTATCCTTTTGGCCTTGACTGTCCCAATCACAACCAACAATCATTTATGTTCAAGTCAGGGAACTCTAACATGGAAAGAACAATTCCTTCAAGGAGCCTCCTCTCACTTCTCAAACGTCATCCTAGTATGCATGGAGTTGTGTGGCATTAAAATAAGCAGACATGCAACAAACCAAAGTCAGGACTGATCATTTGATGGGTATTTGCATAATGGAGCACAATGGGAGGATTTTTTTTTTTACTATAGTCTTTTCATAAATCCAATAAATTACATTAACCCAACTTTTGATTTATAAAATTTCACTTTCTACACCTTGTAAATGAGCTATATATCAAGGCACATCTTCATTTACTGCTATTTGGCTGCTTACATATATGAGCATCCACATGTCTTTTCTGAGACGTTCTGTGTGTTAACTTCCCTGTTTGACTATCAGATAGTCAATCTCAAGGTCACCGACTATTGCCTCCTACCAGTCCGTGGCTTTCAAAACCCTAAACTGAAGCAGGAAAAGGGGAAATCAGAGAAAAGAAGTATAGCAACCTAAGACTCAAAAACAAGGGAAAGTTCTAAGATACGGTACTGTTTCTGATGCTCATTCCCAGCAGCCACGCAGATGCATTCGGTTATACGCCAGAGTGGAGAAGGGCAAGGAAAAGTGTATCTGCCCAGGGTCAGCACGTTAAGCTTCAGGTTTTCAGGGCTTTTTTTTTTTTTCAAGTTCGCAGTTGTCTTCCTCACAATGTCGTGAAGGAGGAATGATCTATTCAAGCAGAATCTGAGACCAAGAGCACCTGCGCAGTCATGACACTATTGCTTTAGAAGAAGGGACCCCATGGAGCCAAAAGTTTAACTGCAGGCACAGGATAAGAATCACCTGGGGAAGCAGGAGTACTGTCACTGAGCTGGGGAACATGGCAAAGTCCGGAGCCGAGGGCACAGCGCACATGCTCTCTGGCAGGCTGTCTCCTGGCCAGAGGAGGATCGCTTGGCCTCTTGGAATTCTGCCGTAGAACTGGTGAACCAACCACTTAAGCGCGTGGTGACTGGAATGGTGAGAGAATCCTTAACTCTTGGGACTGAATAATGAAAGGAGTCTGTTCTAGAAGTAGTAAGGTGATCCTAAGTCTTATTGTATATGCTGCCAATTTGTTGCTGGACTTGGTATCTAGCTCATGAAAGTAGGAACTGCTTGGATCAGTGGCCTCCACTAGAATTTTTTGAGAAGGCTGGGTATATTTTACTTGTACGGAAAAATTAAATGGACCACAGATTGACTAAATACAGTCTACGTAAGCCTGCACGACCTTCAGGTTCTTCTTCTATGGTTTTTAAAGTAGCAATTGTATAGGGTGAAGAGCGTAGGCTTTAGACTTGGCTGTATCTGGCTTTGAAACCTTTGTAACTTAGTGCTTTTATTTAGAGCAAATTATGAGCTGCAGATTCATTTTCTATAAAATGGGGAAAATGACTGCTTAATTCACATAGCTAAAGCATTTAAAATAATGTACATAAAGCATTTGGCATTCTCTATCCCACAATTTTTTATTACCAGATTGGTCATTCCTTGTGTCTCCTAAATGGATGCATTTGTTTTTCAGTCCCCTATCTATTGCTTTAGCATGATTGTATTTGAAACATTCCTGATATATCTGTCCTATTCTACATTTACCTTCATGCTGCCCCCCCCACCACCCCCACCCCCGGTCCCAGGTCAAGCGCAGTGAGTCTGGAAAGGCACACGCTATCTCAGGTAGGATGGGGAGTCTTGGGAAGCTGGGTGAATGTTGGTTCCAAGCCAAGCAATGCTGTGATAGGGCAAAGGCCGAGTACGCAGGCAGGATGCAGAAACTACACACAGAGAATCTCCCACCAGAACCTTCCCCAAACACAGAGGAGGGCAGAAAGCAGAAAACAGATTTATTATACTGTAGAAGGAGGGAGCTCATTGAAATCACATGATAATGATACAGTGCAGAAAGTAAGAGCTTCTGGTTACTGGACATTGACTATGGTGCCAGGAACTGCCCTCTACTGACTTCTAGTAACAACCCTGTGAGGTGCTATTTCATCTTCTGTTTTATGAATTAGGAAACAGAGAGCCAGAGAGATTCAATACCTTGCCCAGGATTGTGCCACCAGCATGTGACAAAGAGAACTCTGACCCAGGCAGTCTGGCTCTAGAGACTCCCTAAGGAGCCCTTGGGCTGTGCTGACAGGCAATGACAACCCCAGAGCATCATTTTCCACTTAAAGGTAAAACTAACCACAAGCAGGGCTATATCCTAAGAGGCTATCATTCTGAATGAGGTTTACACATATGGAGGGCAGCGCTGCCCAGGCCAGGTCACAGCTCTGGCAGAACATGCCCATACGGGCACAGTGCCTGATAGTTCTGGGGACCAGGCAGGGGACAGGGGTTTAAGTGTCTGAAAAGATGGAAGGCAAGCAGGCACAAAATATCCTGAAGTTGTATGGTGCTCTTCAGAACAAGTACACAGAAGTCATTACTCAGGTGGAATTTATTCACAGTGGAAGGGCCAGGGCATGCCCCACCATGAAGGCTGCGGGATGAGATATTGGCAATAGGTTTTGATGCTCTGGTCCCATTAAAGGAAGACAAGAACTCTTTAATGACCTTTTGGAGTACTGATTCCATAGCACGAATAAAAGATTAACATCTATAATCGAGTGTGTATTACTCAAACTGTTGACTTGAGAGTGCTGCACTCATTTGGGTGGTACTTCTGTTGTGGAAATGTTTAGGGGGCTCATTCTGAATTGCTTCTACATCGGAACACCATCAGCGATGCTAAATTACATTCCACCTGGCCAAGATAGAGCACCATACCAAGCTCTGGGAGAAAACAAAGCAAGGACACCACTCTTCTTCTTGCCCTAAGTTTACAATTGGTAGAAGGATTATGATACCTACATCCTGCACTTGGACAGGGTTGCAAGTGCAAAAGGAATAGTAATATCAGGGCTCTATGAAAATTCCAGCACAGAAGAAACTCTTTGGAAAATTTCATGAGGAACATGCACTTGAGCCAGGCCTTAAAAGCTGGCTTTTAATAACCAGAAGACTGAGCAGAGGATGAGTGCAGGGAGGCAGGAGGCATAGCAAAAGAACAGGTGAAAAAGATAAGGACGCCTCGGCCATCTCAAGTAATCCAGGTTGGCTGGAAACTAGTATGTGCTGGTGAGGATGAAATTGGCCATAAAGACAGACTGGGGCAATACCGTGTAGGGCTCTGAGTGCCCACCGGAGTCTGTACTCTAACTTATGAGACATGGGAAGCCTCTGAGACGCTGGAAGCCTTAGAATGACTGGAATCATGCTTCAGAAAGATGAATGTCCTAGTAGTGCATAAAATGGATTAAGGTTCTTGGAGCTGATACTTGAATTTTGGAAAAATTCTGAACCACGTCTGGTGAATAAGAAAGAACAGTGATATGGAGCTGTGTATCACTTTTGGTCCAAAATCAAGATCTTGAATAAAATAGTAACACAGATTTTCTTCTGTGGCTTATAAATGGATCTGACAGAACTTCTAAAAAATACTTGAGGAAAGGCTCTGGAGTGGCAGCATCACAAAAATAAGATATAGCCCTTCTCCAAGGCACCTGCTGTCAAGGTGAACACCCCTTCCAGTGAGTAATCAGTTTACCTCTTTAAAAACAATCAGGATTATTACTGAAGTCACATGGTATGCTCTTGACATAGATCTATCATAATCCATCACCCAGATTAGCTTTTATAGGTACAATGTGCCCTCCTTATCCAGCCTGTGATTGCTCTTGGGGTGTCAGCTTGGCAAGGCTACAGTCTCAGGTTATTCAATCAGACACTAAGCCAAGTCCTCCTGTAAAGGAATTTTTGTAGATGTAATTAAAGTCCTTATCAGTTGACTTTGAGAGAGAGTATCCTGGTGGGTCTAACTCCATCAGTTGAGGGGCTTTAAAAGCAAGGCCAAGGCTTTCCTGAAAGACCTGCAACTGTCCTTGTGGACGACAGCCCTGGCCCATGCCCCCAGAGCTCCAGCCGGCCCTACACAATCCAGACTTGCCTAGCTCGCTTGTCTCAATTGCATCAATCAATCCCTCCTAATAAATCCCTTATTTTACTTATTCATACACACATATGTATTTACATATACATGTGTGTATAGAACATCATACATATATACGTATGTAGTAAGTAGATCTTATATGTACATATATATCTGGCTCTGCTTCTCTGAATTCTAATACATGGTTTACTTTGTGAGAGCTGACAAACTGACAGGAAGATACTATCAGTGAATTAATGACATCAATGCCATTGTTAGAAACTAAGTTGAAAGTGAAGCTGTGTGCTTTACTTTCCTGAGGTACAGTATATATTATTAAGTGGCTCCATTCTTAAACCCGAAGAAGCCTTAGCTTCTAATCTTATCCTACATGGCTTAAACCCAGGGGTTCTTAACCCGGGATCTATGACCCCCCCAGAACTGTGTAAAATTTTTCTCAGGACAGCCCATAGCCTTCACCAGATTCTCAAAGAAATTCATTTCTCCTCAAATTATTAAGAATCACTGTGGCTTATTTTGAAAGTTATTTATACTCAATTTCCCGATGATTGATTGTACATAGACTATGGGCAGGTAGTTGACCCCAGATGCTTACCTTGTTCCCAAATTAGTACTGAAGTTTTAGATTTTTTTCAAGAATGGGGGGCAGGCCACCTGTAATTAGTAGGCAAAATTCATTTTCAGTCTTTACTTGATTAAAAGTCCATAAATACATGGAGAGAGAACCCACCTAAGAAGTGTACACATTAAACACGAGTCTCAAATAGGTAAGAAAATCAGTGATGTGGAAAATGCAATTTAAGTCATCTTTAGTTATACTGAAACTTAAAAAAATTAGATGAGCAAGTAGAGAATCTCAATTATATTGCTAAAATTAACTTCTGTTGTGTACAGAGACTTGTACTTTATATGAAGGAATCACTAAGAATAACTAGTCTAAATTCCCATTAAATGCTCACCTTTGGTCTTTAAACAAAGTAAAAGATAACTACTAATGTGTAAGAACAACTTTTTTGGTATCCTAGTTGACTTCTTACCAGTATCCCAGAGTTGCATACAAAGCCACTTGGCTTTCTTTCCCCACTTGCCATGCCTTGTCAGTTGACTTCTATTACTCACACAAGTTTTACTTGTTGAATCCAACTGTCTCTTGACATCCTTATTTGGATAAGTCACCGGAATCTCCAAGTCTTCACATCCAAGAACAAAATCTTCATGTCCCTCCCGAAATGGGCTCCTCGTTAGTTTTTGCCATCCTTAGTCGGCATCACCTTCCATTTTCTGATTTCAAACCCAGCTCAGAAACCCCCTCACGCCCGCCACCCCTGGCCTCGCTGCCTGCTGACCGTGTCCCATCCGTCCATCTCACTCTCTCCAGAGTCCCGCACTGGGTGGCCGCCGCTAAGGCGACTGCGCAGCGTTCCCCTGACTCATCTGCTCCCCGCAGACCCCGACAGCTCCGAAGCCACCTGGGCTGCTCGCGCCCCTTCGCCTCCCACCTCCCGACACGGGCGGCCCGCCGGCCTGGGGGTGGGGGGGGGGTCCTGGAGCGCTCCCGGGGGCCCCGTGCCCGCAGCTCCCCGCCGGCCTCTCCCCCTCCTCACAGCGGGCGCCCGCCCCCAGCCCCCAGCCCCCGTCGCTCTGCCCACGGCACCCCGCGCTCCCCCGCCCCGCGTCTGGGCTCACATGTCGATCACAGCACAGGTCCTGCGTGGCCAGGTGGGTGCCGGCGGACGCCCCGGTCTCCGCAGCTCCCAACACTGTCTGGGCCCCGTAAAGACTTGCGGGTGAATGACTCCCTGCGGCAGATTTCTCACTGCGTTGCTCCACTTGTTAGTTTTTCAAACAGCCTGTATATGTCTACAAGTTTGTTTTTGTTTCCCTTGAGTTAAAAAACAAAACACGTGAATGCGTCGTTCTCTTAGGTGTTTAATGCCAGACGCATTGCCCAGCCGCCTAACATGGAGCTGACAGCACTCTCTTCACCTACTTTTTTGCTACTAGGCCTTATATTCGTATTCCTTGGGCCTCTTAATATGTATACGTAATTCACTTGTACTGTGTATCAGTGCTGGTTATTATTTTTCTTAGTATATTACTGAAATTGTTTTCTGTGAGCCAACACATGAAAACTCTTAAATAGGAATTTTGTCTTTAAAATGTCTAAAAATGGTTCTTGCCTCATGAGATCAGCCTAAACAAACACAAAACTGAATTCATTTTTCAAAGACAGTTATTTCTTCAACTTGTTTTTAACATCCTTTTATTTAACTCTACACATAAATGTGAGATGACTGTACTTTTATATAAAAAAAACTTTTTTAAAAATTCTATGAAATAGTAATTTGTCCTGGCTGAAAACTTATCTATAAAAAATACTAGGCTGAAAGCCTTAGAGACCAACTCATAGAACCCCAAAATGGACTAACAGTTGCCAAAGGGAAAGGGGCTGCGGAGGATGGGTGGGAAGGGAGGGAGAAGGGGATTAAGGGGCATTAGGATTAGCACACATAATGTAGGGGGAGGCACAGGGAAGGCAGTATAACACAGAGAGACAAGTAGTGGCTCTATAGCATCTCACTACGCTGATGGACAGTGACTGTAATGGGCTATGTGGTGGGGACTTGATAATGGGGGGAATCTAGTAACCACAATGTTGCTCATGTAATTGTATATTAATGATACCAAAAAAGAAACCCCTTAGAGACCAGCACTAAACTAGAGGTTCTTTTGTGGTCCTGATTCTGCTACAATTTTGGACAAGTCTTATCTGGGCAGCAGTTTTCTCCTCTGGTAAAAAAGGCAGGGAAAAAGAGAGGAGGCAGGAAGGGAAAAGGGAAGGAAGCCAGGCTGAGTGATCTATGAAGTCCCTTTCCAATCAAAATTTTGATTGTTAAAAGAGAACTTGCCTTTAATATACAGAAGTCTGCAAAACAGAATGATAATAATAGCTACCATTTGTTGGATGCTTATTATGTACTGTGCACCGTATGAAAAGCTTACATGAGTTATCTCATTTAATAAATGAATGAATTTAAGATTATTCTGATTTATAGGCAAGAAAACAAGCCAAAAAACTCAGTGATGTAAGGTTTCTGTTTTTAACGGATACAATTATCAATTATCAAAAAGAGAAATGGTCGAGTAGATGGGAAAAATTTATGAACTCAGAAAATACGTATCAAAGAGACTTAAAAACAGAACTTTTGGCAAAGTCAGCTGTATTGGAGGCCCATGCTACATGCCATTGCCTGCAGGACAAAGTAAGCATGTTTATCCCAACCTGTCAAAATCAACAGCTGTAATGTCTTCTCTTCAGGCAGGATTTCTGGACCAAGCTAAGGAATCACGTATGTATTCACTTTCTAAATTCAAGTACAAACCTCCGGTACCTCAATGAAAGAACAGGTAATACCAATAAAATAGATAATTCAAAACAAATCTTTATGCAGGAGTAAGAAGTATCTGAATTTAGACTATTTTCTGCATATTGTCCTATATTTAATTTTAACACCAGGATAACCAACTAAAATTAAATATATGAAGGAAATACCAAAATCACATTTTAAAAAGTGAGTTGAACTCAATACATCTTCAAGAAAATTAATGCAAAATGTAATGAGTTTTACACCAAGAATTATACTGTTCATGAAATATTTTCTAAATTTTGCTTGAGTCTTTTTATTATATATAGTCTGAATCTTTCTAATTGGTATCGAATACATTTACTTTTTTTTAAGCTGGTGAAGTCCAGCTTCCAGAGCTAAGCTTAAATCAAGCGGCATGAGGTAGTGGACACCCATAAGCAGTTTTAAAAACAGAAATATTTTTGAAGCACCTATACCTCAAATAACTGGCCTCAGAAATGGACATCTGATATACTGATTACAGAGATCACAACTTGAACTTTGTATTTAAAATACTAGTATCAAGTGATTGTAACTAAGAAATCACAGCAAAAGCTACAGAGTTTGAGATCATTATACACAGAAAGGGGAAACTTGGCTCCAATTCTACTTTCCTGTGGAACACACCTGTGTGCTCTATTTGAGAATCCCTACCTCCAGCTAGTAAATATGCTTTGATACCACATTAGATAGATACACTGGGAAACTAATGTCTATTTCCTTTGAACTGCTCCATGACGTAATAATACATAAAGAGCATTTTGCAGAGGATGCTGGCATATAGTAAGTGCTGAGTAAATTAGATGTCACGGTCATCAATTAGGGTACTGAGGAATGGTCACTAACATGGTGGCCTACAAAAGGGACTCTACCTCCCAAATATTCCACTACTTTTTTAAAAGACCAAATTATAATTAAATCTGTGACAGTTTTATTAATATATATTAAGTAGTTATAATATACTGAATTTTTCATGGTGACTTGTTAGTTTGAGAAGTCTGCATTATTTTAGCTATGTGTAAACCAAAGCTAAAATGACAGAAAAATTATATGGAAGTCCTCAAAATAGGAAAAATATTTTCTATAGTAATATAAAGTTCTATTTTTTTCAATGAAAAAAACCAATGACTAAGAAAGAACCCATTTTTGTATAAACAAAGTTGCCTATTACCTAATAGGTATAAAAATAGCACAAGAAACATAAAACTAAATAGCCTGCGCAAAAGAGCAAGGTATTTCCTAGAAAGTATTTTATCATCAGAACAGTATGGTTTCCTATGTTGAAGATCTATTTATTGTTACTTTCACAAGTAGCAAAGTCCCTCCATTTATTTCCAACTTAATATACATGGATATAAAAAGCTACCAGGGTCCACACTGCCCACCCCACCCCACCCAACTGGATTCACAGGAAGCTGTGAACTCTGAGCAGCTTCCTGGAGCCTTGGTGGTTTCCTCTTTAACTCCGTCTCCAACACTAGAGCTCTACTCAGTCTTCCTCTTGCTGATTTCTTTTCTGTCAAAGGAAACCAAGATGCATTAAAATAGCATGTTCTGACTGAGATATTTGTATAGCCAAGGACACTTTTTCTGTCAGTAAATACCATTTTCTAAAGGCCCTGGCAAAATTTGTAGTTGAGAATTATCATGGAAAAACATGCCTTCACTAATTAATGAAGTTAGTTTATCACTTTGTCTCTTAGCTGCATTACCCTCAGGTATTTAAATATTTCTTCTCTCTTTCCTGCACATGCAGACATTCCCACACAGAAATACAATACTCACATTCTCCCCAAAGTAACCAGAGTAGAATCTAATCTTCTCTTGGCCCTGGAACAATTTACATATTCTCTTCAAAATTAGAAGTATTATGAAAATTATTCAAAAAGGATACACATCGTAAAAACATCTACCACTCTAAATACATGACTCCTTCAGCTTACTATATATATTTCATTATCAAATGACCTAACTCAGTAATTCTGCCCCTTTAATTCATAATTATCAAACACAAGTCTAGGTAGCATTATGACTGAAATGAAATATTATAAAGTCAATTTGCAAAGATGATCAGAATACTGAAATACATATACTTTACCAGTTTAAGAAAATCTATGAGTTTGTGAGCATCTTCTCCAGTAGACAGGTCTACAAAATCCTTGGGCAGTCGGTAACTCAGATAGGGACTGGGTTGAACTGTAACTTCACTGTTTGTGCACCGGAAAGCTGGAGAATCCTTTACGAAGTAGAAAAAAAAAAAAGAAAAAAAAAAGGAAAGCCTCTGAGAAATTTTCTTAAGTCCATTCTCCAAACTGGAAAAGACACTAGCATAATAATTTCAACTCCATATTCTCTTCTGTCTGAGGCAAGGAAGAAAGTAAGATTCTGAAGCAAAAGAAAGCATCAAGATCTAAAAAATATTTCAACATACTCACTAGGAAATAAATGTAAGGCACCTGAAAACAGGGTCCTCATAGACTGCTAGGCTGACCCCTAAATGCTGCCATGGCACGGTCACTGCGTGCTGCAGAAGAGTTATGGAGCTCTGTCCCTGAATGGGCCGGAGACCTAAGGCTAGTTATCTCTGGCCTCCAGCAACCTCACCTGGGCCAGAATGCTTTCTAAATATTATCATTTTCTACAGGTACACTGCCTTAGGGAATAAAGTTAAAAGTGAGGGCAAACAAGTGCTTTGAATTCCTAACACTCCTGTGCTTCTCTTCTGTCATTTAACTGTGTATCCCTCTTACTGCCTATGTAAAATTGAAACTTCAAGTCTCCTATTTAACCAGTCTTCACATTCTTTAATATACTTGCTTAGAGTCTTGCATATAGTATTTACATGTTGCCTTGTGTCAAAAAGGATTTCAGAGACATAAGGCCTTGGGTTTGAAATTCATAGGATGAGATACCTAGGTGAGGAATGGATGGTGTCCAGTGGATGGAGACCAGCCGGGAACTTGAGTGGAACAGGACCATGAAACCCTAGAAAGCATGCCGTATCTTTTGATAGATACACCAATCATCGGATAAATACTTATGAAACAGCTACCTTGTGCTGGACCTTGTCTGGGTATGGGAGACAGACTGGTAAACCAGACTGGTAGACAGCCAATAGGCAATTAAATTAACAGCATCACTTCAGACAGTAAAAAGTGTTATAAAAACAAAACAATAGGGTGCCATAGTAAGAGGAGAATGGAGCAGACTACCTCAGAGGGATGGTCAGGTACCTGCTCTCTACGGAGGGGATTGGACTGAGAAGTACAATGAAAATGAACATAGCCTTGTGAGTCTGGGAGCAGTTTTGAAAGCAGTGGAAAACACTAGTGCAAAGACCTCAAGGCAAGGCAGGGCTTGGCAGCCTTGAGAACAGAGAAGGCCAGGTCTCAGAGAGTGGAACAAGGACTGGGTAGACAACAGGAGGTGACACTAGGGGAAAGGCAGGAGCCAGTCCTATTTCCTGTTTGTCACCCCCAGCTCCAATGTAATGTTGTTTCGATTAAGAAGAAATAAGCGAAGGGTTTGGATCAGAGTGACTCTTGTACAAACTGTTTCTATCTAGTAACTGTGTCCCTCGTGTTGAAAAATAACCCTGTGTTGAGAAATTTCTGTTCTTCTTTGACACTCATATTTGAATGGTTCCCCACTCTAAGATGCCAGCAGGGATGAGATTCCTTCATTCATTAATTTGGCAAACATTAATTGTGCCTGGCATTGTGCCAAGCCCCACAGATAAATAGAGAAAAGAGAGACACTGTCCCTGACTCAGAACCTTATAGCCTAAGGCAGGACACAGGCAAGCACACAGTAGAGCAAAGGCCGTGATAGGAAAATACAGTCTGAGTCAGATCTAGAAAAACAGGGCCCAAGAGGGCCCATGACAGAGTGATGATGAAAAGAAACAGGTCAGAGAGGGCCAAAAGAGAAGATGCTCACCCTGCAGGCAAGGAAGCAGCCAGAAAAGCAGAAGACAGCCAGGAGAGAAGCAGTGTCACTGAACCAAGGGAAGAAGTATTGTAAGAACAAAGTAACATATTCAAATGGTGCAAAGAGCTTAAGTGACAGGAAGGCTGTGCATAGTTCACTGGGATTACCAACAAGTCGGGGGAGCCCTTGCCAAGAGCCTTCTGTGGAGTGGCAGAGACAGAGGCCACCTGCAACAGCTGAGGAGTGCACAGGTGGGAAGTGGCAGGCACCACAGGGCAGGGCCACCCGAGGAAGCTGGCTGCAACCAGGTGACTACTGAGCAGTTCCAAAAAGCCAGTTACATAACAGTATGAGTGCAACTGTGTGATCCCACTCATGTACAATGTGTGTGTGTGTGTGTGTGTGTGTGTGTGTGTGTGTGTACATACAAAAAATGCCTGGAAAAATATTTATTAACTCAAGTGGTAAGGACAGCTATTTGCAGGTGGTAGGATTTTAAGTCTAGTCCCTTTCTAATTCTGTTTTTTGAAATGATCATGTGAAAACAAAGCAATTAAAAATATATATATAACACTCAGAAGATAACACCAAATGAAAAACTCAGTACACACAATCGCATTTATTTGAAAAAGTTTCTGTGTATGTGTATATAGGTGGGTTACATACCAAAATATAAGCAGTAGTTGTCAAGATGGTAGGATTATGGGTGATTTTAGATTTTTCTTTAAAAATGAGCATGTACTACTTACCTGGGCAGAAAAAAGCAGTACAAATTTCTTGTTCACAGAAAGTGTGACTGTGCAGATGAGGAGAAAAGAGAACAGCTGGGTGAAGATGTGGGGCTGAAGGCTTTGTTTTCTTAAGATGGAGGTATGTGAACAGAGTTAAAACTGATAGGAGATGGCACAATAAAAGAGGCTAGAAAAATAGGAAAGGAGAGACGGCAGCACGAGGCATCTGGAGAGATGGGAAGAACGGTATGCTGAGCAGGTGGAGAGGTCAGACGTGGGAGGGAGGCAGATAAGCTCGTAGGTGCAATGACAAGTACATGGACTGAATTCTCACCAATGGATTCCCTCCTCCTATGGGGAAGGAAGTGAAAGCCTCTGCTGAGAAGAAGGAAAGCAATGATGGGATGGAAGTTCTGGGGAGCGTGGAGGGTATGGAATGCCAGTGTGGATGTTGGAAGAGAAAGTGACGAGGGAACAGCACACTGCAGCCAGGGCCCTCTCACTCAGGGTCACAACTGAGAAGAGCACCCAGTCTGTGGTCTTGGCTGCGCTCCTCAGTCCATGCTCAGCGTCCTGTGGCTAGGGTCAGGACAAGCAGACACACGAACTGACCCAGGGTCAACAGTCCTCCAGGTGAGCAGGACAGAAGGAGCCAAGAAAAAGAAAAATACCTGGAAAAACTATATCAGATATATATATATATATATAAAAAGTGAAATGAATGAATCACAATGCACACCCTTTCTGATCACCTCCATGGGCAAGTACCTATTATTAAATCTGTGTTAGTGCCTAAAGAACAAGCGATCACTTAGTCAATTGAAAGATTTCCTGCGAATCTTTCTTGTCACCTTACCTGCTCCAGAGCATCTCCCTCACTAAAATCACCTTTTAAGTTTCTTCCAGATATCAGTTCTTCCCAAGTGAAAAGCAGTGAATCTGTTACTTCACCAAATGGATTAAAATCAATCAGCCACACCTTCCCCTGCAATACGGAAGGAAAAATTAATAAATACAGAATGAAAATACTTAAAGCCTGTGATCTGCCTTATCAAAAAGATCATCCTCAGTTATATTACCCAAAAGATAACTTAAAAATCTTTTATAACTTATTTCAAAAGACAGTTCCTCTGCCAGGTCCCATCTGAGAAAGTAGTCCCAGATCCAGTGAGAAGGCTGCCTGTGAATGCAGAGAAGGGGCCTAGGAGAGTAAGCCCGATGAAGACATATTCCACCTCCTATCTAGAATCACTTGAGAATTGTTAAGTCAAAAATCCAAGCAGGAAAAAGGACTCACAAAATGATTCCACCAAAGTAGCCTGACTGCAGTGCTTTCACAGGTGTCTTCAATTATCTTTCATGAGGAAGCCATGTGGAAGCAGGGACAAACCAGCCATTCTCAGAGAGAACCATTCCCTACCTTTGAGAAGCTGCTGCAAAGAACTTCTTTTAAACATACAAAAAAATGCATGTTTTCTTTAATTATAATGGCATAATTAAAACAATTTTTAATGTAATATTTCTGTATGATAGAGCTTAACGGCACATGAAGGGGACATGGAAAAAAAATATCAACCTTTAAAAGGAACTTCTATGTTCTCCCACTCTGAAAGTACTGGTTGCCAATTTGATACGTTCCAGCCCCAAGGAAAGGGTATTTCTGACCTGGTGGTACAAGTGTAGTTAGAGTCACGTATGTCTTAGTAAAGTGGTAGAGCACCGACATAACAGAGCTGGGAAATCTGTGAAATCTGGCCAAAAAATTTAAGTCAACTCATTTGATCACAGACATATATATGATTTCCTTTAAATCTGTATCTTTGTTCCTCTTGGTTTTTCTCACTGGAACATTCATATAATTGCACCATTTTGTTGTCGATCATTTTTTCATAAATGTGCATTAATTATATCTTGATCAGACATGTATTTATAAAATTAAATATGTCTTAGGAAGAACTAAGAACTTGCAGAGCCACCATCACTGATACCTAGGGCTGTTTTTCATCGGGGTAAAAGGAAAATTTTAAGAAAGATGAAACTACTAGGACTTGCTTCCAACCTCAGAAACCTCTAGCAAATGGCAAAGAACCATTACAGGAAGTTTGGGGCACACACATTTGGTTAAGTTTCCTATTTTATACAATCCCCACGAGAAATCCTGTTATCTTTCTTGCCATTGGAGTTGTTTACTCCCTCCCATCGTTCAGCACCCACTCGATTATTCTTTGACTATGTGAAATAATGTCAGGCATCAATCAACTTCTTGGTATGGTAACACCTCTCGAGATTTGCTTTTGGGGTGATTACCAAGATGTTTTTGACATAATGTATATTATTTTAACAAAATGGTCATTTTCTAACCTCCAAATCCTTTCAACTTGAGTTTTTTTTTTGTGCTGTTATTAATGTACAATTACATGAGCAACATTATGGTTACTAGACTCCCCCTATTATCAAGTCCCCACCACACACCCCATTGCAGTCACTGTCCATCAACGTAGTAAGATGCTATAGAGTCACTACTGTTCTTCTCTGTTATACTGCCTTCCTCGTATCCCCCCCCCGCTACATTATATGTGCTAATTGTAATAGCCCTTTTTCCCCCTTATCCCTCTCTTCCCACCCATCTTCCCCAGTCCCTTTCCCTTTGGTAACTGTTAGTCCATTCTTGGGTTCTGTGAGTCTGCTGCTGTTTTTTTCCTTCAGTTTTTTCTTTGTTCTTATACTCCATATATGAGGGAAATCACTTGATACTTGTCTTTCTCTGCCTGGCTTATTTCACTGAGCATAATACCCTCTAGATCCATCCATTTTGTTGCAAATGGTAGGATTTTTTTTCTTCTTATGGCTGAATAATATTCCACTGTGCATATATGCCACATCTTTATCCATTCATCTACTGATGGACACTGAGGTTGCTTCTGTTTCTTAGCTATTGTAAATAGTGCTGCGATAAATATAGGGATGAATATGTCTTTTTCAAATTGGGCTGCTGCATTCTTAGGGTAAATTCCTAGGAGTGGAATTCCTGGGTCAAATGGTATTTCTATTTTGAGTTTTTTGAGGAACATCTATACTGCTTTCCACAATGGTTGAACTAATTTACATTCCCACCAGCAGTGTAGGAGGGTTCCCCTTTCTCCACATCCTCGCCAACATTTGTTGTTTGTCTTTTGTATGGCAGCCATCCTAACTGGTTCGAGGTGATATCTCATTGTGGTTTTAATCTGCATTTCTCTGATGACTAGTGATGTGGGGCATCTTCTCATGTGCCTGTTGGCCACCTGAATTTTTTCTTTGGAGAAGTGTCTGTTCAGATCCTCTGCTTATTTGTTTTTTGTTTGTTGGCTTATTTGTTTTTTGTTTGTTGAGGTGCATGAGCTCTTTATATAATTTGGATGTCAACCCCTTATCAGATATGTCATTTATGAATATATTCTCTCAACTTGAGTTTTTATAGCCAGTAAAATTATCTCATTATTAAATGGAAAAAAAACCTATTGTATCTGTTAGTGTAGAAATATTAAGCTCTATAAACTAAAAATATACCATACTGTGAAAAGCAAACAAAATAGCTCACTGCTGTTAGGACTGAGCTGGCAGAATTTGTTCTGTAGTTTCGAAGACATACTTTAAAGGAAACACTGGCTGTAATCAGGCATGAAACTATCAAGATGAGGATTTTATAGCTATAACATGTTTTTCATGTGACATCTCATGCACATCACATCCTGAGAAATTCTGTCTTTAGGCAATCTATCAGGTAAGAGTAGTCACAGTGACCTTCCTGATACCTACCAATTTACTCCCCCTGACCCCCACAACCACCCAAATAAATCCACATGCACCAGACACTGGGCCAGACATTAGGGCATAAAGGAAAGAACACAGAACTTATTTCTTCAAAGAGCTCAGTCTAGACCAGAACACACACCCCAAACACACATGTAGCTTGTATAAGAGACTGTTTACCATAGTATAGTTTGTAAGACTACACCATCAAGCTGTGTGTTCAACCATAAGGAAATGGCTAAACAAACCATACAATATACCTACAAAATGAAACACTATGCCTTTGTGAGAATCTGGAAAGCTCTCTCAGATTCACTGACTTAAAAAAAAAGTGTAAAAAGCAAGGTGCAGAGTGTATATGCTAACTCTTGTGTAATGAGGATGGGAAAAAAATAAGTATATTGCTTATTTTTGCATCAAGAAATATTGTAAGGATATGTAAGAAACTGATAAAAGAGTACCTGCAAGACTGAGAGGAACAGGGTAACAGTTGACACTATCTACATATATTTTCACACTGACTGAAGTTTTAAACAAAGTGAACATGTTATCAATTAAAAATTTTAAAGCTCAGTAGTACAGGGTTCAGAGAGGGTCAGGAGGAAATTCAGAGGGTAATGGAGCAGTTTTTTCTACATCTTCACTGTAGTGGTAATGATGCAAATGGATGTGTTTGTCAAAACTCACAGAACTGTACACTACAGAGGGTGAATTTTCTATATGCACATTATATTTCAAAAAAATTCAGTAGTTTTAAATGATTGAAAATATAGAAGAAATCAAAGCACTAGGACACAAGGTACTATGAAAAAAGAACAGGCAGAATTGAAAAGTAACCAAGTTGAACCTGATACAATTTAAAACTTAGTGAATAGGTTAAACATATTAAATCAGATATGGCTGAAAGAGAAGTAGTACTGGAAGATATATCAGAAAATTACACAAGACAGTACAGAGAGAAAGGTGAGAAATAAGAAGTTAGACACTAGGATAAAATGAGATGCTGTAACATTTCTCTAAAGAGAATTCCAGAGGACAGAAGACAGAAAAGGAAGAGTAAATATTTGTAAAGATAGTGGACAACTCTCCACAACTGACAAAGAAAATAAATTCTTAGAAAGTATGACAAAAAGACAAAAGAAGATAAGAGCAGGGAAATAAAAGGAAAAGAGAAAAGAAAATGAGAGCTAACAACAATGGAACAGTGTCTTCAAAATGCTAAGGCAACAGATGGGTCAACTGAAGATTCTATACTCAGCTAAGCTTGTCATCCATGAATGAAAGTAAACAAGAACTCCAGCCAATTGCCCAGGGAATCTACTACTAATGGATATATTACTAGAAAGAAACTGAATCCAAAAAGCTGTGAGAGGCAAGAAGCACTGGTGAGCAAAGAAACTGAACAATGGCAATGATGATTAATATGGGGATATAAATAAAATGGAACTAAAAATCAGAATATCACTTGTAAGACAAAAGTGGGTACTGGGAATTAGAGTTCTAAGGTCCTTGCATCATGAGGGCAATAGGAAGTGAAATTAACTTTAGCACTTATTAAATACCCATATTAAGATTTAATGGTAACTATCAAAAGAACAGGAATCAAAACTTCAAAATCACTGGAGGGTTGGGGGTGGGAGCAGGGGGCTGTGACAGAGAATAAAGAAAAACCAGCATTATAAATAAAGGGAGGAGAAAAAGGCATAGAGAAACAAAGCGAATTGAAAACTCAAGATAAGATGGCAGAAAATATTCAAGAATCAAATAAAATAAATGCAAACTATACTCACCAGTTAAAGCCAGAAAGTGCAAGTGATTAAAAAATAAAACCCAGCAATATGCTACTTACAAGGCACAGGCATATACCTAAAACATAACAGCTAAAAATAACAGGACTGAGAAGGCAAATTCTAAGACCAAAAGAAAACTATAACAATACCATTAATATCAGACAAAACATACATTAATGCAAAAAGCACAAAAGAAGTATTAGGGATAGAGTGGGTCACTGTCTAATGATGAGAAGTCACTGGGAAAACAGAACCATTATTAACTAGCATTAGTCTAAGAATGTAATCTCAAAGCATGTAAGTAACACAAAAACTGATAGAATTAGACAACAGGAGATTTTAACATGCCCTGTAGTTATCAATAAACTAAGTAGACAAAAAATTAGGAAAGAAAGATTATTTGTATGGCTTTTAAAGTTAAAATCCCATCCACTTCTCCCAAATCTCTATTATCTTAAAGGAACCCTCAGACATAAACTCATTCGGTAAAATACATAAGGTTTTAACAATATTATTAACCAGCTTAATCTAACTAACACCTAAGAATACTTCACACATTAGAAATTGCATTTTCTTTTTCAATTACACACAGAACAGTTATAAAAAGTGACCAAGTTGCAAAGCCAGTCTCAACAATGACAAATTCAGTCCATAAAGCAATTAAATCAATAACAAAACAACCATAACCAAAAACAATACATAGAGGACTGGAACAACTTTTCAAGTATCTAAGGTAGTTATTCTAAATTCTAGTTGTACACTATCATCACTGAAGGAGCCTCTTAAAATACATACTCCAAAGCCTCATCCCAGACCTGCTGAATGGGTGGGTATACCTTTGAAGAATCTGATAGTTAAATCTATCAACACTGAGTCAACCTGCCTGGCCACAGTAAGGAAATAGACACATCCAAGTGTTGCCAAATCCAAACACACTTCAGTTACATTTCATAAAAGAGACCAGCATAAAAGAATAGTTTTCTACAAGAATAATCATAAAACTGTAGTCAAGAAAGTGCCTAGCAAATGTTGATACAAATGCCATTGACTAAATGGAAATGAGTTTTACAACATGGTTTAGATTTCTTCTTGGAAAACTGCCAGGATCCTGGCATGTTTCTCATTTTAAAAAACATGCAACTAAAGCTAATTGTTGAATAATGAGGGGGCTGGGGCACCTACAGGCCACACAGGTGAAAATTCATGTGTAACTTTTGACTGCCCAAACACCTCTAGCCTATTGCTGACAGGAAGCTCTACAATAATGTAAAGTCAATTAACACATATTTTGTATTTGTGTCATATATCATATTCTTACAATAAACATAAAGCAAATATTTCTTAGACCTGTTGCAAATCTCCAAAAAAATTTCCAATATATTTATTGAAAAAAATTTGAATGTAAGTGGATCCACACAGTTCAACCCGTGTTGTTCAAGGGTCAACTGTACTTCTAATTCTGTAATTAGCAGTAATGACTTATGTACATGCCCAACTTCACTTAAGACATTTATAGAAATTCTTTTACCAAATTAAACACTTGCACTGACCTGCCAAGCCAACTGAATCACAGCAGACCTGGACATTTGCCAGGGGACTAGTGAGAGACTCTGGCAAATTCCAAGTTTTCAAATAGAATGAAATAAAATTGCAGTAAAATAAAATTGCTTCATTTTTAATATCTGTAAAATGGGGTCAAATAATACCTACCTTGTGGGCTTATATGGACAACCTGAATTCAATGAGAATAAAATTCTTCTGGATTGCATAATCAGGACAATGGTGAGGTTTCCTCACTCCCTAAATGATCTGATCCTGCTTGCCACCAGGCCAATTCCCTGAAATGTTTAAATCTCAAAGATAAGATCCTCGAAGGTCGGGAGATCATTTTGGAAGGTTCTTCTTAGAAACGTGGCATCTAACACAGCAGACATCAATAAATGCTGGCTGCATGGGTGACTGGCCGTGGCCAGCATCTGTCCTTCAGAAGCAGAGCTGGGACTATCAACTAAGGTTTCCATCCATTCCATCACAGAGGCTTCCAATCCTTTTTGTAAGGCGTGTTTCCACTAAGTTGAAACTTTGCCATGTAATATCCCTTTTCCTCACCAAATCTCAATTTATAACTCCTCTAAATTTTAATAGACACCATCACCCCTGAAGGTGGAGGTGAAAACAGAGTAAGTGATGCCTTTTGACCTAACAGAGAGGCAAGTAAATAGTTAACAATTATTTTAGGACATGACCATATGGGCCATATCCTTTTGTCCAAAAAATGATTCAAAGGTATCACAAGCATCATCCAATGCTATGAGCATGGAGAGGGAATAAGAAATATGCGGGTAACATTTGGTAAACACGTGGGTCACATATTTGGAAAACACACCTGCTGTGTTCTTCACAACTAAGTCAATAAGCGGTAATCACAAGACTGGCAGTGACTTAAATTTCTTTGAAAAGACATCATGTCTTGACAATGAAATCTCTGCTATAGGATTTACTAAATCAGGTTTTTGTTTTCTTGTTCTTATAGACATTTCCATCACTTTCAAGATTTAGGGAATGAATATAAATGACTCTAATCCTCATCTTCAGTCTAAAGGTAATAGTAACCCAAATCATGCTAAGGAACTTTCATTTGACTAAAAATAATTATCTAAATATCAAATGACAAATTCCTGGCCACATTTAATGTGCAAATTGAACTATTTTAAGCAGGCCCAGACCCCTGACAGAAGTGGAAAGTAGGACATAGGGTAGCCATTGAGCCATTTGTTAAATTAATAATCTCTGAGTCTGTGGCACATAATTATTGAAGACACTGTGTCTCCTAATGTTAAGTATACTTTAATGGTAGACTGGTCATTTATTTTTAATTTTAAAACATTTTCAATGGAAGTATTATTGACATACAATATTACTGTATTAGTTTCAGGTGTACAACATATAGTATACATTATATACATTACAAAATGCTTACTACAATGAATGTAGCTACCATCTGTCACCATTCAGTTATTACAATATTATTGACTACATTCTCTATGCTGAACTTTTCATTAAGGGGAGATTCTTGACCACTATGAACTTCAATCACCTTAGTTCATTTGAGAAAATGTATTTTTGGGCAGTGGGCCCTTTACATACATAAAGCAGTCTACTTATAAGACCAGACCTGATTTTAAAGCATTATGATGTAGTATTTACTTACCCTGCTGTCTCTATATATATCGAATACAACTGTAAAGGAGAAAAAACTCAAAGTTAATACCAAACTATGATTTTCATGATCTAAGCTACCTTTTGATAAATATTATTAGTTACTTAAACAGTGAATATACTTGATCTTGAGGTCTTCATGCTTATAAATCTCAAAACTTCAAACATAAAAGGGCATCCTGCAATGTTTTATTACATAATTTTGTTTTCCTTTTCTCTACCCTCAGCCGTAATCCCTTATATTTATAAATGCAAACCAAACTCTGACATCATCTCAACCAGGTTCACCATTACAAACAGGTTATATGTAGTAGTTAGTGAAAGGGGCATCGTTGATGGGGAATGAAGTGAATAAGTCTGTGGTCGGAAAGCATAAAGTCTGGCTATGCTTATGGCATGCTTAATCTTTCTTTCAAAACCAAATCTGCCATAGACCTCTTCTTTTCAAGTAGAAAAAAATGTAAATCATAGCAGATATAATTTTTTTGATTTAATTTAATTTTATTTTGGTATTGTTAATGTACAATCACTTGAACATTATGGTTACTAGACCCCCTATTATCAAGTCCCCCCCACATACCCCATTACAGTCACTGTCCATCAGCATAGTAAGATGTTATAGAATCACTACTTGTCTTCTCTGTAAATACATAGCAGATATAATTTTAAGATGCATGAAAACTCTCTCAAGTACAATATACTTTTAATTCTTAAAACATCTAATAATGTTTATTACTTTGTAATTGATGTTGTCTGATCATTCAAATAAAAAATCTAGATATATCAGTCAGCTAGGTAATCTAATCCTACTAACAGTAACATTTTATTCTCTGCCGATAGACCCTTTGAAATGTGTGATAATTATCTCAGTATTAAAAAAGGACTCTGGTTGATTAAATATGATAAAATTAATATACAAGAAAATAACCTATCAGCAATACCAAACAGTAATATAGTAAAATACTTAAAATACAGTGTTTCAAATCCATTTTTAAAATATGCATCACCACCCTGAAGTAAGATTCAGTAACATTATGTATATATTTAATTTCATTTCATTAGGTCAATAAAAAGTACTCACAGTCTTCATCTAAGAATTTATACTGTATGTGTTTCCTGAAAAAGTCTTGTATGCATCTGCAAATTTCTTCCTTTTGTTTAGTAATATGATCATAGTATTGTGTGTAGTCCCTTTGAGAAATACCTGATAAGAAAATGTTAATTCCATTATTATATAATATTATTTTCAAAAACACCAAAATGTGCTTGAAACTTCTTTTATGAGAGAACCATTAAAGTGGGTCAGAAGGCCAACCAGATGAATATTGCTGCATTATATAAAGACAGGAAACTTAGCAGTTGTAGAGGTCTGTCTGGATAGGTGAATTGTAAAGTTTCATTTTCTTACTTTAGAAACAGTAGTTATTTTTACTTAGTACAATGGAAAGAATTCAAAGCCGTAAAAATGCTTATTATGTAAAAACTGAAAAAAGCAATTTTAAGCCTGTACACTTAGTCAATTGCTGCTTCTTTGATTTTTCCAATGAACTCTCCACAAATTGGTATTTTCCACTTTCTTAGGGAAAATTAAAAATATTCCTCACCATTATGTCTTCCACATTCACATTGTACTTCAGAGAACAGCATGTTTTTCTTGTTCATACATGCTACCTTGCCTTCACAAGCCTGATGTTTCAAGCCACGGAAAAGAAACATTTCTTTCTTCAGAGTGACTTGCTGATATTACTCCAAATGCTCTAAACGGACTACTGTAAAACCCCGATTTGCGCTAGGCCTAGGAAAACGTTTTCTTCTCTGAAAGAAGGGCTTCCATCCAGATTCTTAATCGCGTGCCAACATGTCTCCCTTCTTCAGCTGTGCTTACATGATGTTTTTTCAGGAATACTTAACAATATAAATTCAAACACCCCAAGTTTCTTCTAGGTAAGTTAATACATGTCAACATCACGTTCAATAAATAAATAGTGTTGATTTGATTCTGTTCTAATCACACCTTTCCTGGTTGAAGATAAATTTTACTTCATGGAAAATGTGAATAAAACAAAAACAAAAGCAAATTATCTTCACTATTTAGCTTGTATAAATATAAGCCAACAAAATAGTAACACGAGAGGAAAGAAAATAGATGACTTTTAAAGTAATGCACTTAACTGTCCATATATTTTCTCTTGCTAGAATAATAAAGTGTTCCAATAATAGAAATAAAGTTTCAAAAACTTGGCTTTTTATCATACTAAAATAAGTTGTGTTTTGCTTTACTACTTAAGAAAGTCCCAGAAATTAAGCAGGTAATATTATGCATATCCTAACTTGGGAATGATAAAGACCATCACTTTCAGCTCTGGACTCCAGACAGACATGATTAATGCATAAGACTACTTGCCATGGAAACTGAATACGACCTCAGGATCTTCATCAGTATAGCATTCTAGAAAGTCAGTACCACTTGGTTAGAAGTAGCATCTGAGATAAAAACTTAATGTTATCCCTGTCTTAACTACTAGAAATTTACTTACATCAAAAGCTTGCCTTCTTTTAATGATTACTTTCAAGGAAAAAAAAAAACTCACCAATAAGCTTGTTTTCTTTGACAAAACATCGGAACTCAGCCCCAGGAATTAATTCACACCATTTTCTAAGAACAAGCTGCAGGAAAGGAGAAAAGGAAAAAATATAACACAACTATGTAACAAGGGAATGTTTATTAGTCTAACAATTTTCTGTCAAGACCTTATCTTTACAATTGCTACTATCAAATGGTTATTTTTAAAAAGGCATCATAAAACATCCCTGACACAAGATATAGGGAACAGAGCTGTGGTCTATTAGTCTAATAAGCATGGGAAGTTGTGCTAAAACTGCTTATGACAAAAATGCATCTTTGTCATTGACTCATCATTTTGAGAGTTCTGACATAATTTACAACTTCAAGGATGATGAAGTCAAATCTTACCACAAGTAGCCCTTTAATTCATGTTCTTTGCCCCTTCAAGAACATCAAAAAATAAAATAATTTCAAAGTTATCTACCTTAAGCACCATACTTAACTCTGACAAAATTATTATGGTCTGTCACAAAGAATCACTATAACCCTTCCACGACTTTCCCATTATTTTAAAGTAAAATGTTTCTACCAATGGCCCAAGTCATAAATGAATCTTATTCCTGTAATTAATTATTTAATATATGCAAATTCTCATATACTATTGAATTGCTACAGTTTTATAAATAGTACAGTTGACAAATGTATGCTTCTGAGTCTGTTCTCAAAATATTCTCTAGGGAAAACTAATTCTGTTCTTTTGAAGTATTAACTGTGATAAGCGGCTGGTGTCTCCAGCTTCCCTATGTGGTCTTACAACCTATTTACCCTCCACACTTTGAGACAGAATCTGAATTACTCTAGGCTCCACAATTCCTTAGGGGGCTCAGTACCCTCCCTTCCCATAGTTTCTTGTGCATAGTAAGCACATACACACGAGGTTTTACTACAGTCATTTGATTAAAGTCTCTCGTCCCTTCTTAATAGTAACTAAGGGCACAGACCTAAGTCTTAATTATCTTTGTGTTCCCAGCACAAGTATATAATACCTAGCTGGTCCTTAAGAGATGTTAGTGAAACAGCAAATATATAAGATAAGCAACCACTAAAAATCATGATAAAAAAATATTTAATGAACTGGGAAAATGCTTATACTATGTTGTAAGAGAAAAAAAGGTATGCAAAATTATCTTATGAAGAGAGATTGTGTACACACACACACACCTCAAGAAAGGGAAATTAAAGGCCAAAATGTTAATACTGAGGAGGACATATGTAGGTTCCTCATATTTTCTTATATTGTTAGATTTTTATAGTAAGTTGCTTTTCTTTAAAAAAAATCTGTACTGTTAAAATATGCCTTAAAAATTAAAAATGCACTGATGTCAATTTCCATTAATTTGAGCTCTTGGGTCAAGTTCGCATATTCTGTATTTGCCATATTTCTAAAAAGAACCTAATTATTAAATGAAGAACTAAAGAAATTATACTATTGTTATCTATTAAAAGCCCATGCTGGCAAATATTTTTTTTAATGATTACAGTAATTTTTATTTAAGCAACAAAGAAATAAGCAATTGTTGCAAGCTCCCATTAACTTTTTGGAAAATGTGCATAACCTTTACTTAAATAATGTTTTAGATGGGTAATACATACATTGTGTAAAAAAATACAAAGGGTAAAGGTGGATCTTTTAACCACCCCAGGGCTGTCCCTCTGTCCTCCTCAGAGATAACTAGCGCGGTCAATTTCCCATACATCTTTCCAGAAATATTCTATGAATATATGAGCTTGTAGTGTATGTATATGTCTCTTTAAATATATACAGGCAGGAGTACATGATACCTAGGATTCTGCTTGCAATGTTTTCATTTTAATTACTCTAAGAGTATCACTTAATGGGCTTTTAAAACTGGGTTTTGAACCATTTACACTAATATGATGGCATATTCCCCAAAAAGCAGTAAAAGAGCTAACTGCTGGTGAAATATATCTTGGGGACAGATGATGACATCAAATGCCTCAGGGCAAGGTCAGAGAAATTTTATTTTTTCCCCAGCACCAAGTAGTAAGAATCTGGCAGGTGCTTAATAGATGCTTGGTTGATGAAACAACAGGTATGAACATATTATTACATAGAAATAATGTCATAAAAAATGCTGAATGACCTGGGAAAATGCTCATACTATGCTATTAAAAAAAAAAGTCCTCACAAATGGTATGTAAAGATCTTAATTACAAATACTAAAAGATTTACTAAGTGTCTGGTGGCCTGATAAATAGAAAATCAACTGTCCTGCACACACAGGATAATCACACAGAACATACACCATTACTTCCCAACACACTAAAAATTACTTGATACTACAAATCAGTGGACAAATTTTGAAAGCATCTGTATTTACAAAGGTGACTGGAAACACATAGACAATGAAGACATTAAAAAAAAATTCACTGGACTAACTCTAATTAGTGTTATAAATCCAGTACAAATGTTTTGGACTTACGGAGCAGGATGGTTATCCTCTCAACTAATTATGAGCTGTCAGTGTCCAAAAGTATTACATTTTGACAATGCAAGTACAAGAAGAACCAGGAGTAATGATAAAGCAAGAGTCTATCATGCATACAGTTGAGATCCAGAGTCAGTATTTAAAAGAAAAGTCTGCTCCAGATTCATTCCTAACAGCTAACAGGTTAGTTGTATCCAAGAACACTGTGTGTGTGCATATGTGCCTGTGTGCATGGTGTATATACCTTCAAACTAAGAAAATATGGAATAAAAATTTGGGTTCTGATATGTTTAAATTATTATAATTTCTAATAAAACCACTATCCTTTTATTCTTACTCCTGTATGTCATTTTTTAAATGCGTGAACAATATAATAAATAAAAAGGTCCACTGAGCCTAACTGTAGATGGTGTTGACTGTTTTTCCTTATATACCAGGTTAAAAAGTTTATACCCAGCTTAAGTTAAGCTGAATGGTAAGAATAAAGAAGTTTGTGTTATTACAAAATATGTATATTCTGTAGCACAAATATACTATGTATACAGTGTGTATGTGTATATACATGCATATAAAATACATTTTGTATATATATCACTCACAAATTTAAAAATCCAATGGTTCTAGGTTCTACAGAAATTAATCCAAAAAAATTTCACTTAAGAATAAATAGCAATTCTCAACACATCTTCACCTAGGATTATTAACTTCATCAATATATAAAAAAATATTCTTACCTCATATTCGATACAAGGATCTGGGGTGTCATCAGTACAATGAACAAATCTTTGAGGGCAAAAAAAAAAAGCAATTTAATCTTTTTTTAATAGTGTCAGTTTATGCACACACATCACTTATATTTAACATAAGAGCAAGGTTTTTACTAAAAGCATCCAGAAATAGAATAATTCAAATTCAACTAACATTTATTAAGCACCATTCGACATCACGCATTAGCCTAGGCCTCCTGAAATGCTATTACTTAGTCCTCAAAATAACTTTATGAGCTACTATAATCTCCATTTTTCTGTCACAAGACAAAAAACTAAGACCCAGAAATGACCAAATTTAATGACCAGGCCAGGACTCTTAAGTCAGACTGCCTAGCTCCAGATTCCAAATGAAGGCAGGAAGGTACCGCTGTTTTATGATTCTCATGCTGTTCTTCCTTGGGGCTGAACTAGGAGTCAACTTCGCTGCTGACTTAAATCTCTGCCATCTTAAACCACACAAAGTGGTTAATGGGCTTCCCCAATGTACTATTTAAAAACATATTTGGTAGAATTATTCATTCTTCCATTAATATTTATTATTTATATTATCTATTTTATATGTAATACCATATAATTATAAAATTATTCCTCCATAATTATGACTTCATTGTTGCCCCCCCCCAAAATATCCTGTTTCATAAACAATTTTTCACATCCTTTAATAAAAAATGCCCACCTATGGCAAGGACTGGCTGGGCACTAGGAATAACAAGATGACCAGGAGGAGCCCCATACCCTTTACGAGGTTAGATTAGCGGGGAAAGCTTAACAAGCAAAGGGTTTCAAAACACTGATAATAAAAATACTCTGCTAGCAGAACAGAAAGCCTGCTGAGCTCCCTGCTGGTTGCAAGGAAGGGAGTGACAGTCAAGCAGGCTTCACGCAACAAGAAGAGAAGGGTCCGCCGGACAGCAAAGGGAAGCTGAGGCAGAGCTAAGGCAGGCGAGGGCACGGGCACAGAATGCCAGGGGAGGACTATCAAAGACCATGGTGCAGACAAACGTTGGGCAAGGAGGAGCATCCAGATCATGAAGGGTCTTGTTTGCACATCTAGGGAGATTGCACTTTATTACATAACCAATGGGGAGCTAAAAAAGTTTCTAAATGTGTGAGGGAGATTAGGCTTTAGGAGTGTTACTATGGTAATGGTCCTGGATAGCATGGGGGAAGGGGTGGCAAGTTGAATGGTGGAGAGATGAGCTCAAAGGCTGGCTGCAATAGCCCAGGCGAGATGAGGGTCTACTGCAGAGAAGGGAGGGGAGGGGAGGAGAAGCACTGTATAAAGATATTTAGGACACAGTCAGTATTACTGGGTGACTGAAAGTGAGAGGTGAGGCAGAAAAGAGGCCACGATGACTGGGGTGTCTGGCTGGATGACCAGCTGATGGTGATGGGAATGCAATTCACTAAGAGATGGAAAGGCAGGTGACGTGGGGTGAGGCAAACACAGGACATGACTATGTTTGCATGTGTGGAGTTGGACACATCCTGGGAGAACCATGTACAGAAGCAACTGGAATCAAGAAACTCAAAAGGCAGGGAGGAGTGGGAGATAATTATCCAGAAGTGATCATCGTATGTGTGTAATAGCTGAAATCAAAGAAGTAATAGAAGCAATCCCCTCAGGCTGATGACAGAAGCCTGGGGAATACCAACAAGTAAAGAGAGAGCACAACGTGCAGTCAAAAGACATTTTCATTAAACACACACACACCCCAAAAATTACTTTGAAAGATATCTTAAGCAATATGCACGTATAATTGAGTTTGAGGAGCTTTTAAAATTTCCCTGAATATTATTAGGTTGGAATTCTCTGCAAGCATTTATAATTTATACTACAAACAATAATAATTCTAATTTATTTGGTTGGCTGAGAAAATAAGCACTTTAATTCCTACAACTGAGCACTGCCTGATATAAATCTGAATTAAAAAGAAAGACACAAAGGACACTTTGTAAAAATCAGAGGGTTTTCTCTGTATTTTTTCTGTATATTTCTGTATTTTCTCTGTGAACAGGTATCACATGAAACATTTTACATTTGTCATCTCATTTAATCCTTGCAATAGTTCTATACCCACACTTATCACCTGAGGATACCAAGGCTCCAAGAAGTGATAAAATCTTGGGTGGGGAGGGCAGCCAACCACAAGCTGCCCATTTCCCTCAAGGATGAACGTTCTGCAGCTGTTGTTAAAGCTCTCAGCTTTCAGTTAAAACCCACAAACACTAGATAAATTGGAAGAAATATGTATGTACTTGATATCTCTTTCAATAAATACACCTAATAAAATTTTCTTCATTTCAAAACATTCCCTTGCCTTTTTTTTCTAATTTAGTACAGCCTAAACATTTTAATTGGTAAAAAATACTCATTTAAAAATTATCCTTAACACATTTTCCTCAACTCCTTTTTAAATTCTAAATGAAAAGATAAAAAATGCCAAAAATCCATACAATATTTTAAGGGATTAAAAAACTGTGGGAAGAGAATTTTTCACATGAGAGAAAGTAGTTACAATATAGTATGCTTTTAAATAATAAAAGGTCACAAAATAATACAATTCAGTACAATACAGCAATTTCATTTTCAAAAGCATGCATTGAGAAGTATCAAAATGTTAACAACAGTTCCTTTGCAGCAGTGACTGTTTAATTTCTTCGGCTGCTTATGTGTAGTATTTCTAACATTATATTTACCATATCAAATATATATATTACACTTCTTTTGACTTCTGAATTTGAGGAAATAAAAAATACATGAAAGGGCAAAGTGTATATATATTGCTTTTATAGTAAGAAGACAATTGAAGTTTACTTTAAAAGTTAATTTTACATTTTGTAATATATATAAATATTGAATTATTATGCTGTACACCTTAATCCAATGTTACATCAATTATACTTCAACTGAAAAAAAGTATTTTAGCTTCTAACTAAACAACAATCATGATAAAACTGAACTGCCTAACTTAATTTAAATTATCTAAAAGACGCAGGGAAATGGAGAGAAATAACAAAGCAATTTGAATAAACAAAATAATATGGCGTTATCTCAACTGTTAATACAGTCAGAACTACTATCATTTTAATTCTTGAAATGTGATTTTAACCATGTGGGTGCCATATTTTTTTGTTAATCTGACACAAGAGGATCATTCTTTTTTTTTTGAAATACCAGCTTTACTGGGAAATAATTAACATACCATAAAATTCTCCTTTAAAAAGGAGATACACAGTTCATTGGGTTTTAGTGTATTTACAAGGTTGTCCATCCATCACTACTGTCTTAATTTTCAAATATTTTTACATCCTAAAAAGAAACCCTGTATGATGATTCATTAAGTTACTCTCCATTCACCCTTCTCTCAGTCCCTGGCAACCACTATTCTACTTCCTGTCTCTATATTTCTATTCTGGATAATTCACATAAATGGAGTTATACAATATGTGGTCTTTAGACTGACTTCTTTTACTTGGCGTAGCATTTTCAACATTGACCCATGTTCTAGCATGTATCAGTACTTGCTTCCTTTTCATGGCCTAATAATATTACATTTTATTTACACATTGATCTGCTGATAGACATTTGGACTGTTTCCTTCTTTTGGCTTTTGTAAATATTGCAGTTAAAAACATTTATGTACAAGTATTTGAGTGCCTGTTTTCAATTCTTTTTTTTTCTTATTAAGGTATGTATCATTGAAATACAATCTTATGCTCAGGTTTCACATGAGCAACATTGTGGTTACTACATTCCCCCCTATTATCAAGTCCCCACCACATACTCCATAACAGTCACTGTCCATCAGCATAGTAAGATGCTATAGAGTCACTACTTGGCTTCTCTGTGCTATATTTCCTTCCCTGTGTTCCCCCTATATTATGTTTGCTAATCATAATACCCCTTAATCTCCTTATCCCTCCTTTCACCCACCCTCCCCAGCCCCTTTCCCTTTGGTAACCACTAGTCCATTCTTGGGTTCTGTAAGTCTTCTGCTGTTTTGTTCCTTCAGTTTTTGCTTTGTTGTTATACTCCACAGATGAGTGAAATCATTTAGTACTTGTCTTTCTCCACCTGGCTTATTTCACTGGCTCTAGCTCCATCCATGTTGTTGCAAATGGTAGGATTTGTTTTCTTCTTATGGCTGAATAATATTCCATTGTGTATATGTACCACATCTTTAACTATTCATCTACTGATGGATAGAGAATCATTCTTATTAATATACTACTCTATAAAGGACAAGGTAGATATGAAGGTTCTATATCCACCTATTTTGAAAACACTGCAGGAAAACCAAAAGGAAGAATACCAAAACACAGGCCTTCATTAATTATTTTAACGTATCTATATTCCTACAAATATTGACTTCAACCCTTGGTTAATTTTCATACTGCTACTTTAAAACTGATATACATTTTAATACATATTTGCATTCTACTATACTATAACATAATTTTTTAAGTGTTTGATTTAACATTTAATGTTATTTTAAAAACTTGACTAGTTTCAGAAGGCAGAAGTGAGAACGTATGTGATATGAGAGATTATAGTATAAGGCTTCTTATTAAGATGATTCACCATATGGCCAAGTAACATTCCTGAAAGGAGAGGAAAGTGCGGAGCCATCTCATTAAGATTGAATGTAAAGGTCAACAATAACATTTTCAGGAGCTCAGCCAAAAATAGTGCAAGGAACTTGTGTTTGAATATCCCGTTTCCTAATCTACATTCTGGAAGAGGTAGGTTTAAAAAGCAAAAATGAGTAAGAAATTAGAGTGCTAACAGCACTTGAATTTTGGCAATTGTTATGTAAATCAGCAGTCCTAAAATTCCAGGTCAGGCAAAAAAAAAAAAAAAGAATAAAAGGACTCCTTAAACCAACACTATTTACTATAGTGAGAATACTAGTAGAAATAATATGAGCAGAAAATATAAGTATCCTAATAGAAACAATGAAATATCTTCAGTTGTATCAAATTTTAAAACATTTTTATTACCCCTTCACTGACTGAACCAAGAACACAGATGATCAAAAAACTTGCATCTGAAATGGAGACAAAAAACTGGATTCTCATTTCAAAAACTAACACTTTTATAACTACCAAAAAAGAAAAGCAGTACCTCAGAGAGGAAACAGCAAATCACTGATCAAAGAAAGCAATTTACAGAGAAAGAATTCTGAATTATTGTCTACTTTAGCTTTAACTTCTATGAACACATAAATAAAGTCATGTTAAGTAAGAGTTAATATGAATTTTTAAATCCCAACTCAGCATATAAAATTATAACACATAATATAAATTTTTGAGAAAAAGCAAAAAATATGAGATAATACCTAATACCTACCCAGTTTTAACTCAATAAATTGAGTTTAAATAACACTTGGAAAATTGTTTCAATTATGAAGTAACATGAAACCATTGGAGATCACCTTAGAACCTGGGCAACTGTTAGATAATTCTTAAAGTTGTAACTAAGAATTAGTCTAGGTCCTGGATTTATAAGCACCCTCTATAAAAATGAAACAATATTAGACATCAGCCCTGTACCTTACATCACCACCGTTCAATGACTAGAGCACTTCCCAGCAGCACCAGAACTAGATGGAACGGTATTTCTGTTGAGAAATCTTCTGACAGTCTTAACTGCTGTTTCCTTCTACATTAGTTCATCTTTTCTCTCTGGTTTTTAAGAACTCCTCTTGTTTCTGGTGTTCTGAAGATAATTACAGCTCCTCTAGCTAGCAATTAAAACTCCAAAATAAACACAAATATTAAATAATGAATGTTACATAACCCACAGCGTGAGTACAGAGTGGAAGATTTCTCAGATAAAATAATAATAAAATAATAGTGCAAATTTTATTTTGGAAAGAACAGCAAAACAAAACAAAACAAAACAAAAAAGTCTACTCTGATGAAAGCTACTATGAAATTATGCCAGCATATTTTCAATGTACTTTGAAATTAGCCAGTTAACAGGAATTTTGGAGAGCAGTGTCCTAGGTCCAAATTTTAAAAAAGGAAAGAAAGGAAAAGAAAAAAGGTCCTAGCCTCAAACTGCATGACTTGCACCAGCTAGCACTGATGACTGACAGGAGTGTCATCTTTGTTTTTTATTTCTACCCAAGCTACTTCCCAAAGCATTCCCTGATTTTAAACAAGGCTGCATTCCAGCCAGCCACATGATCTTACTACAGATAGGCATATTCACTATGCCTTCAACATGTCTTAAGATTGACATGCTTTTTTCTGTAAACTTCATAACTGTGATCAACAGTTTTTATCATGCTGTTCCAAATATTTTATTTATCAAAAGAGAACAAATGTAATACATTCAATGATAAGGACTCATGTGTGTGAAACTAGGGGAGCGTGGACAATCAGAAAAGTATGTAGTATACAGAAGGTGGAATGTGTCCTGTGCTTTGCTACAAGGAAAGAAGGAAAAGGATGAGAAAGGATACATGTGTATTGTCTGTGATGGGTCGTGCTACAGTAAAGGGCCAGATGGAGGCAGAAAAGGAGACTATTTTTGTGAAAAACACTGAAATTGAAGATGAATCCCATTTGTTGTGGATAAGGTGGGAGATTCTAGCATTGGAAGTACAGATTTATATTACCTACTGAAATGTTGTGAGTTCTGTCTCTAAATTCAGACCAGTCAAAATGGCAGGGATGGGGGAAGGAGCACGAAGGTATTAGGATACTTTGAGAATAACATCCATGTGAATTTACTTTACACAACTTAGGTATCACCTAAATCCCTTGACTAAAACTGCAATTTCACCATTTTTGTAAGTAATGAGAAAACATCCTCAATAAAGCTTTATTAAGTGGTAGTTAACAAGTTAACATCAATGCTTTGAAGTGGCATACCACCCCAGATATTTACTAGGGCACAATCCTCACTGATAAGTTTTTTTTTTAAGTTGGACGGTTATAACATTATACCTCACAGTAAACAACTCCTAAGAAAAAAATTGAAATCATGGGCAGGAAAAAGAAAGAGAGAAAGAGAGAGAGAGGGGGAAGGGAAAAGAGAGGAGAAGAGAGAAGAGGAAAATAAAGAAAAATGTAGAGTCAGTAATAAATTAGGCCTCAAAATTCAGCATCATAGATTTTATTATGGGGAACCAAAATAAGTTTTGGTACACAGATTCCTTGTCTTTAGACTTCACCAGTGGTGGAAAAGGAAAGATAAAAATAAATGATAATAGATTAAGGATGATTGGGTGTACTTTTCATAGTTTTTCTTCAGGAAGAGATAAAATATGCTATCTAAAAACAATCTAAATAAAAGTTGTCATCTAAATAAATAAGCCTTAACAATTAATAATCACAAGAAAAGGGTTCTGTTAGATCCAATTTACACACAAAATTTTATTCATGAAACTACTGCTGCTAAATTTTAGGATTAAACCTTAACAAAATTAATCATCTTAAGAAAAAAACAATTGTGTTAAACATGGTTATTTAAAGTACCAAGACAGGAAAAGACTAGGAACAACAAATGTTGGTGAGGATGCGGAGAAAAGGGGAACCCTCCTACACTGCTGGTGGGAATGTAAACTAGTTCAACCATTGTGGAAAGCAGTATGAAGGTTCCTCAAAAAAATAAAAATAGAAATACCATTTGACCCAGGAATTCCACTCATAGGAATTTACCCTGAGAATGCAGGAGCCCAGTTTCAAAGACATATGCAGGGGAGATTGGATGAAAGATGGCAGTGTGAGAGGTGAGACAGAGGCTTCCTCCTAAAACCGCACATAATATGAAAATATAATTAATACAACTAATCCTGAAAAAGCAACAGGAAAGAGGGCTGCACCAGATTTCATACACCTGGAGAAAAGAATAAACCTCACGGAACAGGGTAATGTACCAAATCTGTGGCTGGGTGGGACCGAAGCCTTTCCCCCACACCAGCTCACCAGCGCGAGGAAGAGAAATGGAGTGGAGAGGGAGTGGGCGCCTGGGACTGCTGAACATCTGGCTCTGGAGATCTGCTTGGGGAGCACAAACCTACATTTCATGGTGCTTTCATGGTGCTCTCATGATTAGGGGGGTTGCAAAGCTAAGAGAGGCAAAATATCTGGAGAGACTGAGATGCCAGCTGCTTGTGGAAAGGAGGGATCCACATCCGGCTGCTCTGGGACAAAAGAAAGGCGGGCAGTCTGAGAGACTTCCTAACAGTGAGAGGACTGCTAAAGGGACAAGGATTGCACAGAGCTTACTGCTCAGGAGAAAGGACTGGTAGACAAAATTGTCCGGGTGAACTCTGCACAGCAGGTTGGGAACTTTAATGATCTTCAGGCACTCCAGCCCCCTGGCTGGCTACACACCTCCAAGGCCGCCCTCCGTGATATGCAGCCTACTGGGCCTTTCTCCCGGCCAGCCCCACCTGGCTCGCAAACTGGCAAACCCTACCCTGGTGTTACGCCACCCAAAGGGAAGCTCCGTCTACAGCAGCTACAAATGCAAAGCATAGAGGCTTATACCTGTGTACTCGGCCCACTGGTTCTGGCAGTGGAGACAGGCATAGCAGCCGGGAAGTAGGAAACAGCTCTTTCCTCCCCCAAGTCACCAACACTGCTCCCCTATGACCCCGACATTGCTCCAAGGGCTGAATAGCTCGAATGAGTAGAGCTTCTGGGCACTAGAGGGCGCCACATACAAATACGAAACATCAAAGGAACCTGCTTCAAAACAAAATTATGAATAAAACACCAGAGAACGATTGAAATGAAATCAACCTCATGGATCTTCATGAAAGAGATTTCAAAATAGAAATCATTAACATGCTCATGGAGTAGCATGTTACAGAAAAATATTCAAGAACTCAGGAATGAATTACAGTATCAGATCCAGTCATTACGGAACACAGTATCAGAAATGAAATATACAACGGAAGGTTTTAAAACCAGATTAGATATGGTGGAAGAGATGATAAATGAAATAGAAATTAGAGAAGAAGAACACAAAGAAGCGAAGGCACAGAGAGAAAAAAAGATCTCTAAGAATGAAAGAATATTGAGATAACTGGATAAATAATCCAAACGGAACAATGTTCACATTACAGGGGTACCAGAAGAAGAAGAGAGAGAAAAGGGATAGAAAGTGTCTTTGAGGAGGTAATTGCTGAAAAATTCTCCAATCTGGGGAAGGAGATAGTCTCTCAGGCCACAGAGGTGTACAGATCTCCCAACACAAGGGACCCAAGGAAGACAACATCAAGACATATAATAATTAAAAGGGCAAAGATCAAGGATAAAGACATACTTTTAAAAGCAGCCAGAGAGAGAAATAAGATCACATACAAAGGAAAGCCCATCAGGCTATCATCAGACTTCTCAACAGAAACCTTACAGGCCAGAAGGGAGTGGCATGATGTATTTAATGCAATGAAGCAGAAGGGCTTTGAACCAAGATTACTTTACCTGGCAAGATTATCACTTAAATTTGAAGGAGGGATTAAACAATTTGCAGATAAGCAGAAGCTGAGAAAATTTACCTCGCACAAACCATCTCTACAGTGTATTTTGGAGGGACTGCTATAGATGGAAGTGTTCCTACGGTTTAGTAGCTGTCACCAGAGGTAATAAAACCATGGTAAAGAAAGTAGAACAGCTAATTACAAAGAAAATGCAAAATTAAATTAACTATCCCCAAAGTCAAAGGATAGACAAAGAGTACAGAATATAATACCTAATATATAAAGAATGGAGGAGGAAGAAAATGGAGGAGAAAAAAAGAACCTTTAGATTGTGTTTGTAGTAGCATACTAAGTTCAGTTAGACTCTTAGATAGTAAGGAAGTTAACCTTGAATCTTGCTAACCACAAATCTAAAGATTGCACTGGCAATAAGTACATACCTATCGATAATTACCCTAAATGTAAATGGTCTGAATGCACCAATCAAAAGGGTCATACAATGGATAAAAAAAACAAGACCCATCTATATGCTGCCTACAAGAGACTCACTTTAAACCCAAAGACATACACAGACTAAAAGTGAAGGGATGGAAAAAGATTTTTCATGCAAGGAATAGGGAGAAAAAAGCAGGAGTTGCAGTACTTGTATCAGACAAAATAGACTTCAAAACAAAGAAAGTGACAAGAGACAAAGAAGGGCATTACATAATGACAAAGGGGTCAAACCAACAAGAAGATATAATGACTACAAATATCTATGCACCCAACACAGGAGCACCTACATATGTGAAATAAATACTAACAGAATTAAAAGGGGAAATAGAATGCAATGCATTCATTCTAGGAGACTTCAACACTCCACTCACTCCAAAGGACAGATCAATCAGACAGAAAATAAGTAAGGAAACAGAGGCACTGAACAACACATTAGAACAGATGGACTTAACAGACATCTACAGAACTCTACACCCCAAAGCAGCAGAATACACATTCTTCTCAAGTGCACATGGAACATTTTCAAGAATAGATCGTATACTAGGCCACAAAAAGAGCCTTGGTAAATTAAAAAAGATTGAAACTGTAACAACCAGTTTCTCAGACCACAAAGGTATGAAACTAGAAATAAATTACACAAAGAATATGAAAAATCCTACAAACACATGGAGGAATCACCACATGCTCCTAAATAACCAATGGATCAATGACCAAATAAAAACAGAGATGAAGCAATATAGGGACACAAATGAGAACAATAATTCAACACTGCAAAATTTGTGGGACGCAGCGAAGGCTGTGCTAAGAGAAAAGTATATTGCAAAAGAGGCCTATCTCAGGAAAGAAGAACAATCCCATATGAACAGTCTAAACTCACAATTAATGAAACTAGAAAAAGAAGAACAAATGAGGCCCAAAGTCAATAGAAGGAGGGGCATAATAAAGATTAGATCATAAATAAATAAAATTGAGAAGAATAAAAAAATAGAAAGAATCAATGAAAGCAAGAGCTGGTTCTTCAAGAAAATGAACAAAATAGATAAACCCCTAAACCAGACGTATCAAGAAAAAAAGAGTCTACACACATAAACAGAATCAGAAATGAGAAAGGAAAAATCAGTATGGACACCACAGAAATACAAAGAATTATGAGAGAATACTAAGAAAAATTATATGCTAACAAACTGGATAACCTAGAATAAATGGACAGCTTTCTAGAAAAATACAACCTTCAAAGGCTGACCCAGAAAGAAACAGAAAATCTGAACAGACCAATTACCAGCAATGAAATTGAACTGGTAATCAAAAAACTACCTAAGAAAAAAACTCCTGGACCAGATGGCTTCACTGCTGAATTTTACCAAACATTTAGTGAAACCCTAATACCCATCTTCCTTAAAGTTTTCCAAAAAGTAGCAGAGGAGGGAATACTCCCAAACTCATTCTACAAGGCAGTATCACTCTAATACCAAAACCAGGCAAAGACACCACAAAAAAAGAATATTACAGACCAATATTCCTGACGAACATAGATGCAAAAATACTCAACAAAATATTAGCAAACCAAATTCAAAACTACATCAAAAAGATCATCCATCATGATCAAGTAGGATTTATTCCAGGAATGCAACAACATTCAAAAATCCATCAACATCATCCACTACATCAACAAAAAGGACAAAAACCACATGATCATCTCCAGAGATGCTGAAAAACCATTTGACAAAATTCAGGATCCATTCATGATAAAAACTCTCAACAAAATGGGTGTAGAGGGCAAGTACCTCAACATGATAAAGGCTATATATGACAAGCCCACAGCCAACATTATACTTAACAGCGAGAAGCTGAAAGCTTTTCCTTTAAGATTGGGAACAGGACAAGGATGCTAACTCTCCCCACTTTTATTCAACATAGTTCTGGAGGTCCTAGCCATGGCAATCAGACAACACAAAGAAATAAAAGGCACCCAGATTGGTAAGGAAGAAGTCAAACTGTCCCTGTTTGCAGATCACATGATATTGTACATAAAAAACCCTAAAGACTCCACTCCAAAACTACTAGATCTAATATCTGAATTCAGCAAAGTTGCAGGATACAAAATTAATACACAGAAATCTGTTGCATTCCTATACACTAATGATGAACTAGCAGCAAAAGATATCAGGAAAACAATTCCATTCACAACTGCATCAAAAAGAATAAAATAACTAGGAATAAACCTAACCAAGGAAGTAAAAGACCTATACTCTGAAAACTACAAGACACTCATGAGAGAAATTAAAGAAGATACCAATAAATGGAAACACATCCCATGCTCATGGATAGGAAGAATTAATATTGTCAAAAGGGTCATCCTGCTTAAAGCAATTTACAGATTCAATTCAATCCCTATCAAAATACCAACAGCACTCTTCAATGAACGAGAGCAAATCATTCTACAATTCATATGGAAGTACAAAAGACCCCAAACAGCCAAAACAATCCTGAGAAGGAAGAATAAAGCTAGGGTGATTATGCTCCCCAACTTCAAGCTCTACTATGAAGCCACAGTAATTAAGACAATTTGGTACTGGCACAAGAACAGAACCATAGACGAATAGAACAAACTAGAGAGCCCAGATATAAACCCAACCATATATGGTCAATTAATATATGATAAAGGAGCCATGGACATACAATGGGGAAATGACAGCCTCTTCAACAGCTAGTGTTGGGAAAACTGGACCGCTTCATGCAAGAGAATGAAACTGGATTATTGTTTAACCCTATACATAAAAGTAAACTCAAAATGGATCAAAGACCTGAATGTAAGTCATGAAACCATAAAACTATTAGAAGACAACATAGGCAAAAATCTCCTGAATATAAACACGAGCAACTTCTTTCTGAACGCATCTCCTCGAGCAAGGGGTAACAAAAGCAAAAATGAACACATGGGACTACATCAAACTAAAAAGCTTCTGTATAGCAAAGGACACCACCAACAGAACAAAAAGGCATCCTCCAGTATGGGACAACATATTTGTAAATGACATACCCGACAAGGGGTTAACATCCAAAATATATAAAGAATTCACACCCCTCAACACCCAAAAAGCAAATAATCCAATTAAAAAATGAGCAGAGGATATGAAGAGACAATTCTCCAAAGAAGAAATTCAGATGGCCAACAGACACATGAAAAGATGCTCCACATCACTAATCATCAGGGAAATGCAAATTAAAACCACAATGATATATCACCTCACACCAGTTAGGATGGCCAGAATCGAAAAGACTAAGAACAACAAATGCTGGCAAGGATGTTGAGAAAGGGGAACCCTCCTACACTGCTGGTGGGAATGTAAGCTAGTTCAACCATTGTGGAAAGCAATATGGAGGTTCCTCAAAAAACTAAAAATAGAAATACTATTTGACCTGGGAATCCCACTCCTAGAAATTTACCCAAAGAATACAACTTCTCAGATTCAAAAAGACATACGCACCCCAATTTTTATCACAGCACTATTTACAATAACGAAGATATGGAAGCAACCTAAGTGCCCATCAGTAGATGAATGGATAAAGAAGATGTGGTACATACACACAATGGAATCTTATTCAGCCATAAGAAAGAAACAAATGCTATCATTGCAACAACATGGATGGAGCTAGAGAGTATTATGCTCAATGAAATAAGCCAGGCAGAGAAAGACAAGTACCAAGTGATTTCACACATCTGTGGAGCAGAACAAAGCAAAAACTGAAGGAGCAAAACAGCAGCAGACTCACAGAGCCCAAGAATGGACTAACAGTTATCAAAGGGAAAGGGGCTGGGGGGTAAGGGGGAAGGGAGGGATAAGGGGGAAAAAGGGGCATTATGATTAGCACACATAATGTAGTGGGCGGGGGGGGCGCATACGGGGAAGGCAGTATAACACAGAGAAGACAAGTAGTGACTCTATAGCATCTTACTAAGCTGATGGACAGTGACTGTCATGGGGTATGTGGAGGGGACTTGATAATGGGGCGAATCTAGTAGCCACAGTGTTGCTCATGTGATTGTATATTAATGATACCAAAAAAAATACTAAGGTGAAATTATCTCTGCTGTAGGTAAATCCATCTCCTTAGTCACAAGACCCTGAGAGAAACAATTAATAGATTATTTTTTTCCCCACTCAGCCCTTTCTTCTAAATTCCAATTAAATACCAACTTTTTTTTTCTTGCCTTGTCCTAATGATGTAACACCTCATCCATAAAATTAATTAATGAAGGCAACCTTATGACTCAAGTCCAATCACATAGAATGTTTATATCTGAGCAAATCATTCCCTCAGCAAGGACAAAAGACAGAGATTATGTTACATGTATATCATATTTCATCATCTGCTTTTTAAAGTTTCTTGTGTATAATAACCATTTATAGCTCAGAAAATTAAGAGTACTTAATATTGTATACCAAGTTATAACTTTTGGCAGACAATACTGGTTTCCTCCCCTCCAGCTACTGCCAACCTTCATTCTTGCTAACAGACGGGTTTTTCAGATCAGGAAGTACTTCTGTTCTGTGGTCACACTGGGAATCCCAGGGATACACTTTGATTAATCTAAGTAGTCCTCAAGGTATGGGCCTAGATGAGCAGTGTCAGGATCACCTGGGAACATGTTAGAAATTATATCCTTGGGCTCCACTCCCAGCCTGCTGAATCAGAAACTTTGTAGGTGGGGACCAGCAATCTGTGTTTTATCAGACTCTCCAGATGATTCTGATGCATGCTCAAGTCTGAGGCCCTGGCCTAATCAATCATGGCATTTCTAATCCCTCTGCCAAAGCCTGGATTAGGCTGCTCTGTCTATGTGACCAATGAGCCTGACAGGAAATCTCCTGGGAGGCTTCCAGAATACTCTGCTTGCTCACGTACAGAAAATAAGAAGAAATACACTCACCCCTTCTTTTTTGATTCAGATATTGTCATATCTTCAGGTGATACCTGGAACTGTGGCAGCAATCTTGTAACCATTAGGTGACAAATCTAAATACTAAGCCAATAAGCTAAGAATGACAGCAGAGAGAGAAGGAGCCTAGGTCCCTGGTGACCTTGATGAGTTGCTGAATTAACCTAGAAATACCCAAGGTCCAGACCCCCTATTCAGTAATATATTTTTTTAAACCCTCTATGTGTAAACTATTTTAGTTGGCCTTCTGTTAACTTGAAATCCTGAGAGTTAATATCTTGGTTTCTTTTTTGGAGGCAGGCACCAAAATAATATAAACAATGTAATCTCACTTTCATAATATTACTTAATTTTGTACATATTATATACAATTATATAACATTCTATAATATTTTATTATATTCTATAATATTTTAATTTGAAGCATTTTGAAAAGGAGTAATTTAAAACTTTATTAAGTGAAAACACAGGGCACATTTAGAATGATGTGATTGAAATTATATTCTGGTTTTGGTTCTACTAACTAGCTTGTGGGAACAAATACTAAACAAATTTAGGCCTTAATTTTCTAACTCATAGAAGGAAAGAGTTTAAACCACTGATACAATCATGTCCAATTTTAAAAATTTTACTCTTAATCTTGAAAAGGTCCCGAATGGCCTCTGTGACAAAAGCTCATCTCTCATCAAAAATCCTACCAATAAGGACTTTTATGTAGCACCAAGACTTATTAATTGCTATGCAGGCTGACAAATACCTTCAGAAAAGGGTGGCACCTAGTGCTGCCCAGCTGAAAGCTGAAGGCTCTTACTTGGTGCTTGCTCCTGCCGACTCCCAGTTATTTATACTAGCAGAGGGATGAATATTCTGCAGGTAAACACTCTTAATCCAAGGCCTCAAATTTACTTGCTGATTCAACTTCCTCCCCATGCAAAAGTCAAAAAATACAAAATGATGGATTATTTCTCCCTTTCACTGAAAGCACGATTAAGTTCATGTAAGAGAAGGAGAGGTAGGCTAAGAGGAGGCAGCAGATTGCTAAACTGCAAAGATGATTTTAAAACCATCAGCCAAAGAGACTTAGAAACGAGGAGTAGCTGGTTTTGGAAAGGAAAACATGGCTTCATTATTCTCACTGCAACTAGTATTACACATACATAAAAATCCATGTCTTGGCAGAGTATTTTTAATATATTTCAAGACCTCTTAACTTAAAACATCAGATGTCCAAAAGCTTCTTAATGGAAAAGACAGACAGCCACGGCTTCCTCTAATCAGAGGGTATCTCCTGGGATGAAAGTACTACTGCATTATTATTACTAACAATGGCTACCAACACAACCACACAAGGCTGATGACTAATGGTCAAAACAATCTGAAGCTTTTTCCTGTAAATGAACCAGAAATACCAACACAGGTAAAACCCTTTTACAATAAACTTGCAATACAACTACACTCATTTATTATTAAGTTTTCTTTAATCAATAGAATACTAAAACCGTATAGCCAGGCTGCCAAGCTCAGATGCAGAAGAGCTGCTACACAACCTGTGGTGAGTTTATTTTTTTATGCCAGGCACCTCTTCATAAAAGGATGTGAGGCTGAAACAGGGTGAACGGGCAGGGCAAACTACAGGGATGTGGAAGACATGGCATGCAGGCACATTTCTACTCCTGTTCACCTGTTTAGTTGCCAGATTTTGTGATATGCTTTATGTTAGAGGTCAGTTTAAAGCTGAGATAACTGGTTTAAAATGGGGTAGGGTGAGAAATCTAGAAGAGTGACTGCTGCCTGATGACAGAACAAGAGAAGCATAGAGAGGTCACCTACAGCTCAGGGCACAGGTGTGCTGTCTGCCTACCCAGAAGAGTGCAGAGTCAAGTTCTTTAGCTACAGGTAACTGGCACAGGAAGGAACACAGCCATTCTACTTCTAGAAAGGTATCCTGGGGCAAAAATTAGGAAAGCACACAAGGATATTCACTGTAGGATTGTCTAAAGAGAGGATTGGTCAAACAAATTACACTATAGCTATCCAGTAGAACACGATTAAGTGATTTACAATAATGCCACATATAAGTATTTAATGACACACAAAGATGGTTGCTACATACTGATAAGTACAAAAGCAGCCTACTGAACAGTGTGAACTATATGATCCCATTTTTATTTTAAAAAAATCAAACATAGGCAGAGCCAGGTATATCTATTATCATACCTACGCATAGAAAGAATTCTCAAAGTATATAAAACCAACTGTGATGAGATCATGGGTACTTCTACATTTCCTGTTTGTGTTTAGTTGTAGCCCCTGATTTTGTTTTCTACAATAAGCACATATTGATTTTATAATAAAACAAATTACCAAAATATTTGACAAGCAGATATACAGAAAGCCTCCGATATTTCAGGGATGTTCTTTGTACAGCATTACTGTAGGAAAGGGTTGGCTTTACTACATCATTTGAGTGTAGGAAATAGCCTTGTTATGCAGAACTGTTGGTTACAGTAGCATAGAACTAATGGAATTTCATCTGTAGAAAAACTCCCACAAGTACTGAAACTACCAATTTGGGATAACAAGAGACATACTCACGGCTGAGTGAAGTCCCGAGTGATGAAATCAGAACTCTTGAACAGTAAAAAGATGTCGCTGAGGGTTTTACATTTCAGAGAACTATTCATGGCTATCCAGTATGCATCCTACATAATAAAGAACAAGCTACTTAGTGTATTTCTCAAGTTAGTAGCTATAAATGAAGCTCAGTCCTATACACAAAATAATGCACATTACTTCAAGAGTTTAAAGAAAAATGTCAGGTAAGACAGTTAAGTTGTACTGTCAAATGTCAAATTATACTTCCAAACCACAAATAGCAACATCCTGCAAGTCAGACGCTCAGTTTCGAGCATGGAGAGAGTAAGGTCTTCACCTTCCAGCTCAGGCCCAGGCACCTCCTATGTTTTTCTGACTGATGATGATAGAAGGGGTTAAAGATACCCTATCAAAAATGGTGACACCACTACAAGATCAAGGTGTAAAGAAAGAGCCTGACTAGCTTCTCTCTAAGAAAAAGGAGACCCTTTCCTTTCTTCCTGTTTCTGGGGAGTGACAACTGGAACGCCTAAAGTTTGAAGACTGGAGCAGTTATGACCCATGTCTATCAAATCTGGGAGACAGAAGGTAAGCTTTTCTGAATCATCAAAAATTTAAATGGTGAATGCCTCATACATATGAACCCCCCAAAAGTAAGAAAAGTAGGCACAGTAGCCATAAAGCTTAGCAGAATATGCCTAAAAATGACAGAATAATTAAGTCATTTGATAAACATACTTTTCTCATAGATCAGAGGACAGCAATACAATTTTGAGAAAATTAGTGATTGTGAAAAACTATCCAAATATCCACACTACACAAAAGAGAGCACAGCACAGAATAGGCACTCAATATATAAAAGAAATGGACAAATGAGTAACTTAAAACCACAAATAATCTATCCATCTGCAGCGGAAAGCCTCAACCCAGTTTGATAGTAAGGAATGATTCATATTACTACTGCTCATATGTAAACTAAAAACAAGTTTCAACAACTTCTTTATTATAATTTCCTTACAATTTCTCCCAATGAAAAAGATAACTTCTGGTTGAAAGAACACAAAGATTTAACTCCACTGAAACAAAAGTATATACTTTGAAAACTATGCAACAAGGCAATTACTAACTTGAGGGAGAACAAAGTGCTGAATAAGAAAACATAAATCATCATAGTACAGTATATATGAGAGGTGTCCACAGTGTCTGCATAACCCTAACATTAGAATCTCTGAATACTGATTAAACCAAAGGTATGATATAATGAGGACAGTGAAATAGAAAGTTGTAGGGATATGGCATGAAGTAGAGCTGAATCTTTCTGTTCTCGAGTAGGTAGTCAATAATAAATATCTAAAGCTGAACAATAAAGTAGAGGAAAATAACAAAAGAACATACTGACTACTTGAAAGCAGTTGCCTCTGAGCAGTGGGAAATGGTAAAGCAACAAACACAGGTGTCAGGACCTGTAGTAAGTTTCCAGATATTTTGAAAATTTAAACTCTATACATGTGTAACTAATTTTAAGAAGTAAAAAATAAGAACTGGATTAAGTACAATTTATCATTCATTTTAGAATAAGAAAAGATAAGTATATGGGATGGTTTTTGAAAATGAAAGTCTTTGACTCCTTAAATTAGTTTGCTCATATAAAATTGTTTTCCACTAAATTAGAAAAAATGGTGAATTTTTCCATAGACTTTAACTTAAAAAAAGTCTTGATGATGTAATGTTAAAATAATAAAACACAATTTAAGAAATTATCAGTTCATTTTTCAAACTGGACTATTTCTAAATGCTGTGACATTTAAATTTTTATTCCTTAAATCTTTATCACTTTTCTCAATAGCAAAAAATTTCTCTGTTACACTGAACAGCTGAATTTTTGAAAAAGGCAGAGAATGGATTTCATCAGATTTCTATGATCAGCAACACAAGAGACTGAAACTTTCAGCAAAATACACAGTATTTCCTAGGCTCAGGGAAGTTTACTGCAACATCAGGAGAATAAAAGAATGGGGGAAAATAAAAATAAATTCCACGGTATTTTCCCTAGAATCAGTATTACAACTGGACCCTCTGAGAGATATAAATTGGATGCGAATAGCAAAACAAAGAATTTTCAGACAGTGAGATTTACTGATGTGTTCCTACCCTTGGGGCACTCCAGTTAAGCTTAGGAAACACACTGCCCCCCAGGGAATTGATAGCTTCTTGGACTTTAGTGGTGAACTCAGGAAATTCTGGTGCCTACAGAGAGAAAGAAGAAATCATTTGGGCAAGTCAGTATCATTGCAACAAATATACAAAATAAGATCAAGATCTCAAGGTTAAGCTTATTTAGGGTTTTAGAGTTTCTCAATGCAGCAAAATAAAATCACTGATCAAATAACAATAACATTTACCACAAAGGGAAAAAAATATAGCAAGTGCCCAAATGGTGCTTCCCTAAACAACTCAAAATCCATAAAGCTGAGGAGACAGATGTCATGAGGCATTTGGATATGTGAGGAAGAAATGAGTGGTTCTCTTAACCCCTCCATAAAACCAGTGTTAATATTAAGTGAAAAGACAGGGATGGATATTACCTGCACATGTACTCCAATTCTCAGAAATAAAACCTTACACTTAAAGGGCCAGAAGCCTTTCCCTTTGCAGGAAAACATTCTTGGACATATCCCCAGAAGATTTCAGGAGAATAAGAAATAAATTATGTCATTAACTGTACTTAAACACTGCTATTTCCAGAGAAGTTTAAATATAAATAAGACTCAAAAATAGGACCTTGGTGAAAATGTTCTGTCCTTTTTGGTTGATTTTAAAATGCATATTTTATATAAGCAAGTAACCAAAACATTCTGTCATTTCAACCAGGAAGTAAATACAGTTGTGAAGGAACTTGAACATGATTGCGATTATGATCTGCCTTGACTATTAAAGGAGCACACGGATATACTTAGAGATGAGGGGAGTAGAGACGTGGAGGTAGAACCTGCAGGAGAGGCTGAATACAAAAATATTAACAGATTCACTATAAAATTAAAATGTCCTTTATATTTGCTGCCCCCTATTGGTAAATGCAAATTCTGAAAAAGTCCAGTAATGACCAGTTCTACAGGGGAAAAAAAAGTAAACAAAGGTCCAGATTTAGCTAAATTACACACTGAAAAAATATATCAAATGGCTTATGCTAATTCCTAAGATGTAACCCAGTTATGCAGAAAGTAAACTGTTATGAGTCTGTAACACAGACCAAACAATATAAGTGTTAAAAAATGGCAACATATCCCCCAAAACAGAAACCAGCTTTCAGCAATAGGCTGGTGAGTAAAGAAGGGAGAGACCAAGAGAAGGCCAGCCTCCCTTTCCTTCTGCTACAGAAGTATGTGATCTCTGGACCACTTGGCAGCATCTTTTAGTTATCTGATACCCTGCCACTGTATGGATCTTCTGTTTTCCATCTTCAGATTAGACATATGAAATTAAAGTGTAGTGACTTAGACAAGCTTTCAAAATGAAGCCTTATTGTTCATTTGCCTCTCCTCATCAAAAGGAATTATGATTTATGTTAAGCCAATAATTTCCTTATAATCCCCTGAAGTGGCTGATTTATCTCCCCTAAAATTCTACCCATAAAAACACTTACTTACAATCTGCATTATTAGCAATATTTTTGACAAATGGCATGGTGACACAAATTTCATAATATAAAAGGATTCCATCTTCAAAGACAACACAATTTAATTTTCCTATCCCATAAAACTTTACAGAAGTAAGCAGTCCTGATTGCTTTGTATTTATGCATTACATTTTTAAAGAGGTGACAGATTCCCTCAAATCCTCAAGTTATTCAGCTTTAGGAAATCCTGCCGTAAGGATCCTAAAACAAAATTATAAAAAGATTATGCATTGTAGAGAAAAATTTGTGCTTCAGCAGGAGACAACGTATTGTCTACATACAGCACATCCTTGTAGGTTACCTGATTCTATGAGGTCTCCAAGCTATTTTACTATTTGGTAAGTTGTTGGTTAAGTGGTAATGATGAAAGGTTTTCTTATGGACATAAATATGCTACCCTGTCTAATAGAAATCTAGTTGATTCCCCTCCCACTCTTGAGAGAGGCAAGCCAGTTTTGCTTCACAAATCATTTCAATTTTGCTAACCTATAAACAAGCCTATTCTTTGGGTTCTCTTCTGAACCAGTTATAATATCTGCCTGCCTCTGTTATGACTTAAATAAAACCTACAACATGTATCAACAAATTTCCTATCTATATGGGAGTCATGACTCTTTCTCTGAAAATTACATTTTAACAGATTTAACTAATAGGATTCTTTTAAGTGTACAGCTTGAGTCAGTTTTACTTATTTTTGTTTTTTATTTTTTTATTCATTTGTTCTTTTCAACTAGTCAGTCTTAAATATGTGCAACACCTCAGTTGTCTGGGAAAAGGTTCCCCTTGGAAGTAGGATAAAATCCATGTTTTTAATCACATCCATGGATTCTGTGATACAAACTCATCCATCTTTCCAACTTCACCCACCACCTGCACCACACCATTAAGAAAGGGTACCTCTTTCAAAAAAATTTTTAAATCATGAAATGTCTTAAATACAAAAGAAATATATATATTTTTTCCTGTATCCATACATTCAACAAGTTGACATATCTGACCCAGCCCTTTAAATTTCTTAAGGGAAAAACTGTTACAATATAAACTACCTCCTTGCTCTCCTCACTAATCTTTCCCTCTCCCCACAGACAACCAGCATTACAATGGGCATATTCCTCTACAGTCATGATTTTATACTTAAGATAACCTGTGCCTGTCCATAAAACACAACATCTTAGAAATTTAACATAACTGCTGTCATTTGACATGTACACTTTTGGCAACTCTTCGAAATTACTATTATGCTTTTGAGATTTATCCATCTTGATTCTCTTTTCCCATTTTCAATTCAGTACTATCTACACAAATGGACTATTACCATCGCCAATACTTGGTCTTTTCTCACCTTGGGTCTTGGCTCACATCCCCCAACTAAGAGTGTGCTCCTGCCACGAATGTCCTCGGCCCAGCAACACCGCGTTCCACCCAGGGTAAACCAATCATTCCTTTAAATTAACTTTTTATTTTGAAATAATTTTACACTTTGAGAAGCATTAAAATCTGAGTAACAAGAATTTCCATAGACTCTTCACTCAGGCATTTTACCATGTTTGCTTTCTCATTCTCTTCCTAATCACTCTCTATATATCTATGCAGATGTGCATATATACATATATATAAAGTACATTTTTTTCCTACACTCAAAGTAAGTTGAAGTCACATGCCCCTTTACCCTTAAATACCTCAGCATGTATTTCCTAAAAAGCAAAACATTCTTTTACATAACCTAGGAAAATTACCAAAATCAGGAAGCTAACACTAATACAACACCATAATCTCATCTATATACCAGATTCCAAATGTGCCCATTTTCCTAATACTGTCTTCTAGGGCAATAGAAAAATAAGTTTTTTTCCTGCCCTATGACCCAGTCTAGAATCATGCACTGCCTTTAGCTGTCACGTCTCTTTAATCTCCTTTAGTTTGTAACAGTTCCTCCCTCTGTTCTTTATCTTTCAGGACCTTGACATTTTTGAAGAGTTCAGGGCACTTACTCTATATAGTTGCCAAACCCTGCGTTTGCTGGATGTTTCCTCATGATTAGATCCAGGCTGTGCATTCTGTGTGTTTCTCAGTGCATCGTGTCAGGATGCTGACAGTGTAGGTCTGTCCCATCACTGACAAGGTTAACTGATTACCAGACGCCAGGTTTTTCCATTGCGAAGTTATTTTTCTCTTATAATCAGTATGTAATTTGGGTGGAGATACTTTGAGAATATTCAAATATCCTCTTTCTCATCAAGTATCTACCCAGTAGTTTTAACATCGATTTCATCAGTTATTACTGTGATGGCGGCCAAAGGGGTAGGTATTTCTAACTCTACCATTCCATCTACATTTATGATCTGGTACCTTTTCCACTAAAAAAGCGCTTTCCCTTCTACTTCATTTAGTTTAACCATTTTTTATGTCAGTATGGGATCATGGATTCTAATTTTAGACAATGGTTATCATTGCTTTGTTAATGATGCTCAAATACTTAGCCGGAGGGAACCCACTGAAGTTGTCTTCTGGGTCCTTTTTCTCAAGTCCACATCATCCTTACTTGCTGACACAAGTTGTTGCAGGCTCATCTTCACTTTCCTACCTCTAGTCTTAAATTTCTCTAAGGAGGTTCAATTCCTCTTAGTGGGGAATGGTATTCAGACACCAAGATCAGGGCTCTAAGTAGGCTCATTGCTACCATGATGTCCTTGCTTCTAGATCTTTCAAAACAGACTTTAGTAAATATACACACATACACGAGTGCATGTTATTAATTTCTGTATCTTCCTATTAAAAAACAAGAGTTGATATGGATAATCTTACTACTTTAAGGGTACAAGTCAAATACTACTTCTCCCTTAAAGCATTTCTAGATGCTCTCAGTTAAAACTGTTCTCTCTGCTCTGACAGCACTTTGTCATCTACCCCCAAATCGAGTATCTTTCCCTACTGACTTTTGTACTCCCTAACGGTATATTCACCTATTTATTTCATAGAACCCACTATAATATCCTAAATATAGTATCTCACATACATGAACAGACTTTTCATAAAAGGGAGCTGACTGACCTGCATGAGACCCAGAGTAAAATAAAATGAAACCTTTCATTTCCTGCATATGTTCACATGCTTTTTATACCTGAGGAGATAACATCATTTTAGGCATCACCACTTTTTTTTTCTTTTACCCTGGACATCATATCTCTTCCATTGAAATAAACAAGTACATTCTTATTTAGAATTGCTTTAAATTGTTTAAATCTTCTGCTAAAACCAGTGGCCTTTACCATGCCTTTACATTTATTTGTAAGGAATTTTACAAAAACTCTTTCTCTCTTATCTCAAGGGACGAGGAGTCTCATTTATCTAATTTACCCTCCATACTTTTAGAAATACAGTTTTTACTTCTCTCATTCCACTAAAAATGTTTTTATAAGAACACATTTCAAGTTGAATTTGACAACAGCACTCTCGTCCTTAAAGACTATATATATGCTCAATCAACTACATTTTTGTTCAAGATACTGGTTAAAGCCACATACTTCTCTGCTCTTACTTGAAACTGTAATTTTTATACCATTTAAATATACATGAATAAGTGAATATAGATTTTCACTTTAATTTAGGTTCTACAGATCTGGGAGCCTCAAGAGTCTAACATTAGGCTTGATCCCTTCTTTCAAAGCTTAACAGAAACAAGTCAAGGCATCAACTATGCACTTAAAATGCTTCCTTTGAAATCAAAGGGAAGAAAAGGTCAGGCCATGTTGCCTGTAATTCAAGTTTCTTTTCAAAATAATGATCATAAGCCAACAGAGGAAAAGACATTTGAAATGGTAAATAAATGGGAATTTAGAGAGACATGCATCAAAAGCTTAAACCACCCTGTGTGAGACAATGTAAGGCTGTCCCCACACTGGTACAGCTCTGCTCTTACCGTAAGCGTGGCTGTGTTCTCGTCATCTGACCACTGCACAGAGAAGAGGACAAACAGAAAGCATTAAATGTAGATAGTGTATACTGGGCTTCCAGAAACCAGGGCTCCACCTAAAATGATACATAAACAGGAAACATCTTTTCCTGAACCCAAAATATACGTCAAAGTGGGATTTTCAAGTTAATCCTCACTTTATTGAATGTATGCTAAGACCTAAGTATCAGAACAAAACAGTTAATTTGAACCAACCTGTATTTCTTCTGCCTCATCATCACTGTCTGGCTGGGAACTTGTTGGTGGATCTTCCCTAGAAGAACATAAAGCAAAAATTAAGCAAGAAAAAGGTTTTGATACCATGTAGTCATTATTTTCAGGTGTACTGACATATATAAAACAACCTATATGAGCAGTTTTTTCCTGGACACATCTCCTCAGGCAAGGGAAGCAAAACAGAGAATGAACAAGTGGGACCACATCAAACTAAACAGCAAAGGACACCATCAGCAGAACAAAAAGGTATCCTACAGTACTGAGAATATATTCATAAATGATGTATCCGAGAGAGATTAACATCCAAAACATATAAAAAGCTCATACGCCTCAACACCAGAAAAACAAATAACCTGATTAAAAACAGGTGGAGGCCCTGAACAAACACTTCTCCAAAGAAGAGAGACAGATGGCTAAAAGTTACATGAAAAGATGCTCCACATTGCTAATCATCAGGGAAATGCAAATCAAAACCACAATGAAGTATGACCTCACACCAGTTAAAATGGCTACTGTCCAAAAGACAAAAAATAACAAGTGTTGGCAAGGATGTGGAGAAAAGGGAACCCTTCTGCACTGTTGGTGGGAGCATTAATCGTTGCAACCACCGTGGAAAGCAGTATGGAGGTTCCTCAAAAGACTAAAAATAGAAATACCATTTGACCCAGTAATTCCATTCCTAGGAATTTATTCAAAGAAAACAATATCCCTGATTCAAAAAGACATATGCACCCCTATGTTTATTGATGCATTATTTACAATAGCCATGATATGAAAGAAACCTCAGTGTCCATCAATAGATGAATGGATAAAGAAGATATGGTACATATACACAATGGAATATTCATATACATGATGGAATATTATTCGGCAATAAAAAGAAAACAAATCTTGCCATTTGCAACAACCTGGATAGACAGATCCAGAGGATATTATGCGCAGTATAATAAGCCAGGTGGAGAAAGACAAGTACCACATGATTTCACTTAAGTGCGGAATATAAAAACAAAGGAAAATATTGCAAGATGGCGGCATGAGAGGTGAGATGGAGAGCTCCTTCCAAAACCACAAATTGTACAAAAATACAGTTAATTAATACCATTAACCTTAAAACAGCAAAAAGAAAGAAGGCTGAACTAGACTGCAAACAGTCCTCAAGAAACAGGGTAATGTAGGAAAGCCTTAATCTGGTGGGATCCAAGCCCTTCCCCCACCCCAGCTCTGCTAACCGGCAGGAGGAAGAACAACGGAGTGGGGTCGGGAGTGGAAGACTGGGACTGCTGAACACCTAGCCCTGGAGATCTGCTTTGTGAGCAGAATCCTATAGTGTGTGGTGCCCTGGATGTTGGGGAGCTCGAACAGGCAGAGTGCTTGAGAAACTGACAGTCTGGCCGTTTGTGGAAGACGGGATCCACACCTCTGTGTCAGAGGAAAGGCAGCCAGTCTGAGAGGATTCCTAGCAGCCAGAGGGCCGCTGAAGGGGCAGGATTTGCACAGAGCTTGCTGTGCAGGAGAAGGGAGAGCTGGACAAGGTTGCCTGGGTGCGCTCTGCCCAGCTGGCTGGGAACTTTGGGGAGCTTCAGGTGCTCCATCCCAATGACTGCCTATCAGCTCTGAGGACACCCACTGTGATGCACAGCCTGCAAGGCCTTCCTACTGGCCTGCAGGCACCTGCTTGCAAACCTGCAGTCACTGCGCCAGCGTCAGGCCAGCCAGAGGGAGGCCCCGCCTACAACAGCTAGAGACACAAAGCACAGAGGTTTACACGTGCGTGCTTGGCCCACTGGCTCTGACACTGGAGACAGGCACCGCAGATGGGAAGCAGGTAACAGATCTTTCCACCCACTCCACTCCCCTACGACCCCTAACCTCACTCTAGGGGCTGAGCAGTTCCAGAGACTGGAGTTTCTGTGCACCAGTGGGCACCACACAGAAATATGAAACAACAAAAGAATATGGTTCAGACCAAAATCTCACAAACCCCAGAAAGAGGGCCAAATGAAACCGAACTCAACAATCTTCCTGAAAAGGAGTTCAAAATAAAAACTATAAACATGCTTATGGAGGTACAGAAAAATGTTCAAAAACTCAGGAACGAATTTAAGTTGGAGATTCATTCATTAAGAAATTCCATATCTGAAATGCAACATATAACGGAGGGATTTAAAACCAGATTAGATGTAGTAGAAGACACAGTAAATGGAATAGAAATTAGAGAAGAGGAATACAAAGAAAATGAGGCACAGAAAGAAAAAAGGATCTCTAAGAATGAAAGAATATTTAGGGAACTGTGTGACCAATTCAAATGCAACAATATTCGCATTATAGAGGTACCAGAAGAAGAAGAGAGAGAAAAAGGGATAGAAAGTGTCATTGAGGAGGTAATTGCTGAAAACTTCCCCATTCTGGGGAAGGAGATAGTCTCTCAAGTCATGGAGGTGCACAGATCTCCCAACACAAGGGACCCAAGGAAGACAACATCAAGACATATAATAATTAAAATGGCAAAGATCAAGGATAAAGACATACTTTTAAAAGCAGCCAGAGAGAGAAAAAAGATCACATACAAAGGAAAACCCATCAGGCTATCATCAGACTTCTCAACAGAAACCTTACAGGCCAGAAGGGAGTGGCATGATATATTTAATGCAATGAAGCAGAAGGGCCTTGAACCAAGAATACTTTACCTGGCAAGGTTATCATTTAAATTTGAAGGAGAGATTAAACAATTTACAGATAAGCAAAAGCTGAGAGAATTTACCTCCCACAAACCACCTCTACAGTGCATTTTGGAGGGACTCCTATAGATGGAAGTATTCCTAAGGCTTGAAAGATGACACTCAAGGGAAGACAAGGAGCACAGAATATGATTCATAACACACAAAGAATGGAGGAGGAAGAAAAAAGGAGGAAAAAAAAAAAGAACCTTTAGGTTGTGTTTGTAATAGTATACGAAGTAAGTTAAATTAGACTGCTCAATAGTAAGGGAATTGCCCTTGAACCTTTCGTAACCACAAATCTAAAGCCTGCACTGGCAATAAGTACATACCTATTGATAATCACCCTAAATGTAAATGGTCTGAATGCACCAATCAAAAGACATAGAGTTACTGAATGGATGAAAAAACAAGACCCATCTATATGCTGCCTACAAGAGACTCACTTCAAACCCAAAGACATACACAGACTGAAAGTGAAGGGATGGAAAAAGATATTTCATGCAACTAACTGAGAAAAAAGCAGGAGTTGCAGTACTTGTATCAGACAAAATAGACTTCAAAACAAAGAAAGCCACAAGAGACAAAGAAGGACATTAAATAATGATAAAAGGGTCAGTCCAACAAGAGGACATAACTATTATAAATATCTATGCACCCAACACAGGATCACCTACATATGTGAAACAAATACTAACATAATTAAAGGGGGAAATAGAATGCAATGCATTCATTTTAGGAGACTTCAACACACTACTCACTCCAAAGGACAGATCAATCAGACAGAAAATAAGTAAGGACACAGAGGCACTGAACAACATATTAAAACAGATGGACCTAACGGACATCTACAGAACACTCCATTGAAAAGCAACAGGATACACATCCTCCTCCAGTGCACAGGGAACATTTTCAAGAACTGATCATATATTAGGCCACAAAGAGAACCTCAGTAAATTAAAAAAGACTGAAATTGTACCAACCAGCTTCTCAGATCACAAGTTATGAAACTAGAAATAAATGAGCGAAGAAAACGAAAAAGTCCACAAACACATGGAGGATTAGTAACATGCTCCTAAATAATCAATGGATCAATGACCAAATAAAAACGGAGATCAAGCAATCTATGGAGACAAATGACAACAATAATTCAACAGCACAAAATCTGTGGGATGCAGCAAAGGCCATGGTAAGAGGGAAATATATTGCAATACAGGCCTACTTCAGGAAAGAAGAACAATCCCAAATGAAAAGCCTAAACTCACAATTAATGAAACTAGAAAAGGAACACTGAGGCCCAAAGTCAGTACAAGGAAGGGTATAATAAAGATTAAAGCAGAAATAAATAAAATTGAGAAGAATAAAACAACAGAAAGAATCAATGAAAGCAGGAGCTGCTTCTTTGAGAAAATAAAATAGATAAAATGCCTACCTGAACTTATCAAGAAAAAAAGAGAGTCTACACACATAAACAGAATCAGAAATGAGAAAGGAAATATCAGTACAGAAACCACAGAAATACAAAGAATTACAAGAGAATACTATGAAAAATTATATGCTAACAAACTGGATAACCTAGAAGAAATGGACAACTTTCTAGAAAAATACAACCTTCCAAGGCTGACCCAGGAAGAAACAGAAAATCTGAATAAACCACTTACCAGCAATGAAATTGAATTGGTAATCAAAAAACTACCTAAGAACAAAACTCCTGAACCAGATGGTTTCACTGCTGAATTTTATCAAACATTTATAGTGAAGGCCTTATACCATCCTCCTTAAAATTTTCCAAAAAGTAGAAGAGTAGGGAATATTCCCAAACTCTTTCTACGAGGGCAACATCACTCTAATACCAAAACCAGGCAAAGACACCACAAAAAAAGAAAATTACAGACCAATATCTCTGATGAACATAGATGCAGAAATACTCAACAAAATATTAGCAAACCAAATTAAAAAATACATCAAAAAGATCGTCCATCAAGATCAAGTGGGATTCATCCCAGGGATGCAAGGATGGTACAACATTTGAAAATCCATCAACATCATCCACTACATCAACAAAAAGAAGAACAAAAACCACATTATCATCTCCATAGATGCTGAAAAAGCATTCAACAAAATTCAACATCCATTCATAATAAAAACTCTCAACAAAATGGGTATAGAGGGCAAGTACCTCAACATAATAAAGGCCATATAAGACAAACCTACAGCTAACATTATACTTAACAGGCAGAAGCTGAAAGCTTTTCCTTTAAGATAGGGAACAAGACAAGGATGCCCACTCTCCCCACTTCTATTTAACATAGTTCTGTAGGTCCTAGCTACCACAATCAGACAACACAAAGAAATAAAAGGCATCCAGATTGGTAAGGAAGAACTCAAACTGTCCCTGTTTGAAGATGACATGATATTGTACATAAAAAACCCTAAAGAATCCACTCCAAAACTACTAGATCTAATATCTGAATTCAGGAAAGTTGCGGGACGCAAAATTAATACACAGAAATCTGTTGCATTCCTATACACTAACGATGAACTAGCAGCAAGAGAAATCAGGAAAACAAATCCATTCACAGTTGCATCCAAACAAATAAAATACCTAGGAATAAACCTAACCAAGAAAGTGAAAGACCTATACCCTGAAAACTATAAGACACTCTTAAGACAAATTAAAGAGGACACTAATAAATGGAAATTCATCCCATGCTCTTGGCTAGGAAGAATTAATATTGTCAAAATGGCCATCCTGCCTAAAGCAATCTACAAAAGCTGGCAAGGATGTGGAGAAAGAGGAACCCTCCTACACTGCTGGTGGGAATGTAAATTAGTTCAACCATTGTGTAGTAGTATGGAGGTTCCTCAAAAAACTCAAAATAGAAATACCATTTGACCCAGGAATTCCAATCATAGGAATTTACCCCAAGATTGCAGGATCCCAGGTTAAAAAAGACAGATGCACCCTTATGTTTATCGCAGCACTATTTACAATAGCCAAGAAATGGAAGCAACCTACGTGTCCATCAGTAGATGAATGGATAAAGAAGATGTGGTACATATACACAATGGAATATTATTCAGCCATAAGTAGAAAACAAATCCTACCATTTGCAACAACATGGATGGAGCTAGAGGGTATTATGCTCAGTGAAATAAGCCAGGCAGAGAAAGACAAGTACCAAATGATTTCCCTCATCTGTGGAGTATAAGAACAAAGAAAATACTGAAGGCACAAAACAGCATCAGACTCACAGAACCCAAGAACGGACTAGCAGTTACCAAAGGAAAAGGACTGGGGAGGATGGGTGGAAAGGGAGGGATAAGGGGGAAAAAGGGACATTAAAATTAGCACACATAATGTAGCAGGGGTGGCAGTGGGGTGGGGGGATATGAGGAAGGCAGTATAACACAGAGAAGACAAGTAGTGATTCTATAACATCCTACTACGCTGATGCACAGTGACTGCAATGGGGTATGCGGTGGGGACTTGATAATAGCGGGTGTCTAGTAATCATAATGTTGCTCATGTAATTGTATATTAATAATAGCAAAATTTTTAAAAATGAAAAAAAAGCAAAGCAAAACAGAAGGAACAAAAACAGCAGTAGATTCACAAACACTGAGAAGGGACTGGTGGTTACCACGTCAGGGGATGTTGGGCTGGATGAGAGGAGAAGGTGAGGGGGATAACGGGGCACAAAAATTCTCAAACATAATGTAGGCTGGACACAGGACAGTGGTACAGCATGGAGAATACAGCCAATGAATGTATAACATCCTCCTATGCTGACAGATAGTAACTGCACTCGCAGGGGTCAGGATTTAATAATATGGGTAACTGCTAAGCCACTGCGTCATATACTTGAAACTAAAATAAGACTGTCTATCAGTTAAAACATAGATAGCAAATAGGATGAAGGAAGACACCAGAAGGAATTTTCTCAAGAATTGTCCTGCGCAGCTGATGGAAAAACCAAGAATTTTGTTTATATGGTGAAAACAAAGCATGTGGGCTGGGGTCAGGATTCACCCTGGATCTAGGCTGGTACCACAGAAAGGTCTGGGGAAGAGAGAGGAAGAAGTACTCCTACATGCTACCTTTGCAGAAACCAGTGGGTGAAGTAGGTCTGACTGGCCACCTAGCAGCTCACCTTCCCTGCCCGGGGAAGGAAAGGCTGAAAGAACCCAGAGGGAGTAACATTGCCGGGCCCCTCCTCAACATTCGACTACAAAAGACTGCCCAACAAAGAACTCACTCATATTACTGAAAATAAATAATCAGAGTAAGAACCAGCAGAGGATTAACACCAAAAAACTACAAGAAAAAGGGAAAGGGACAGAGACTCCTAGTTCACAAAGGGTATTTATCTACTGCTATGTTACCTCCTGAAATGCCAGTAAAATAAAGATCCCAAGGAAAAAGAGGAGACAACTGCAGAAAAGGGAGGCAACAGAAGTTTGAAACTGAAAGCCCACGAGGGGTACCCAGCGAGCAACAGGCAGAACCTGGGGCACTGTCACAGATGATGGGACTGCAGCTCTAGGCTCCAGATGGGGTGACCTGTGTGAAGGCCATAAAAGTGGCAGTAAGACACAGCCAGTCTTCCTCACCTTCCACACCCCAGGACCTGATCCTCCTCCACGTCCCAGAGGAATATGGGGGTGAAATGCTAGAATATGAAGGGGAGCCATACATATGTGAAAGTCATATGAAGAGTGAGACCCCTAGTCCCCTCCCTCCCACCTTGCTCCTAGAATACAGACAGATTAGAGGATTCTTCCTGGAGAAACTAAACAGTCCTAGAGAAAAGACCTGTAGATTAACTGTCATTTGGGAATCTCTTATCAATTCCTGCTGATTACTGGTCCCACCCAGGTACACAGTTTTCAAATGTGTGTGTGTATGTGTGTGCATGTGCGTATGAATGCACAGCACACTTAAATATGAATAAAGTCCTAGAATCATTAAAAGACTAAAGGAAGGCTCCAAGATGAAGAGTTTTTAAACAGAGAAAACAGGCATATGGAAGAATTAAAGACAATAAAGGGACCAGATGAAAAATATATTTTTTAATCACTAATACCATCACAGATAAGAACATATTGCATTCATTAGAGAACAGGAAGCTATAAGAAAGGAACAGAGGAAAAGAGTCAACTTGAAGAAACTGAAAACATGGTAGCTGAAATTTAAAAATTCAATGAATGACAAAATCAAGGAAATTTCACAGAAAGTAGAACTAAGAAGACAGAGCTGGAAATAAATTTTAATGTTGGATCAGTAGATGCAACATCTAAATTAATAGGAATTCCAGAAAGAGAAGCAAGAAAACAAGAGGAAATCATCAAAGATATATTTTCAAATGTCCCCAAAATGAAAAATATAAGTCTCCAGAATCAAAAGGCTCACCAGGCACACAGCACAATGAATGGAAAAAAAACAAACAAACTCAGATAATGTGCAAAGATGGTCACAATAATTCTTCCCATTGCATAAGACACGCCCCCTTGCAGGGTGACTTTGCCGCTCTTCCCATCAAAAAATGGCATTTATTTCCCTGTTTCTCTAATTTAGATTGGCTTCAATACTCAATGTGACACTCAATCACAAGTGATACCATGTAATTTGGAACACAGGTGTCAAAAGTCTTCACAGCTTCCGCTCTCATGTTTTTGGAATGCTGCCACCACTATGGAAAGAAGCCAGCGTTAGTCCTTCAGTCAACGAGACCACATGGCAAGAGAGGCCTAGCTGACAGTTTGCATCAACAGCCAGACATGTGAGTTAGGCCATATTAAAACCATTCAGTTCAGTCGAACCATAGAATGACTACAGACACATAAGTGACCTTAGAAAGACGAACAAGACTCTCCCAGTGTCCAGAATTATGGAGGTGCTAAGATTTTACCCTATTTACAAGCTAACAAGTTAGCCTGCCACAGTTCCATGGCCTCTGGCACATGTTAAAACTCCTGGGTCAGAAATAAAGGACGCTATTGCTCAGAGTACATCAGAGAGCAAGACCTTCATCCCAGCATCACTTCCCATGGGGTCAAGGAGTGGTCCAAGTCTGAGTTACAACTGAGGAAGCCTGAACTTAGGGAATCTCATCTTTCATAATGGGCTGCAGGTTAACTTGCTCAATCTTTGACCCAAGGGGAAGACACTGTCTTTATTTGTACTAGACAATGAGCAAACCTGCTCTCTACAAGTAATGAAGATACTATCTCTATCTTCGAAGGCTGTTTGCTATATAAACATCCTTGAAAACATAATCCAGGACAAAAGCTGTCACTACCTCTGCTTGCAAAACATGCTGTAACAAGAGCCAAGGAAAACAGTCTCTCCCAGCTAAGCAATCATTGACAAATAGAATGGTTATTGTTTTAAGGCATTAAGTTTGGGCAACACAGATATTTACCATGAAAGAAAAACATCAAATACAAAGTCCCAAGAAGAATTAAAGCAATTTACAGATACAATGCAATCCCTATCAAAATACCAACGGCATTTTTCAATGAACTAGAACAAATTCATATGCAACCACAAAAGACCCCGAATAGCCAAAGCCATCCTCAGAAAGAACAAAGTTGGGGTATTACACTCCCTGACTTCAAGCTGTACTACAAAGCTATGGTAATCAAAACAGTATGGTACCAGCACAGGAACAGACCTGTAGATCAATGGAACAGAATAGAAAGCCCAGATATAAACCCACACATATATGGTCAATTAATATATGATAAAGGAGCCATGGATATATAAATGAATGGGGAAAAGACAGCCTCTTCAACAACTGGTGTTGGGAAAACTGGACAGATACATGAAAGAGAATAAAAAAAAAACCCCACTAAATCTTTAAATACTGTAACAGAAAGTCAAGAAATAATATCTAAAGTGGAGATAATATTAAGAAATAATAATATAAGTATTCTCGTAAGAAATATGAAGCTACCAAGAGTCGTTTCTTTCAAATTTGTTGAGGTCACATTTTATGTTAAGTGTTAACGGGAGAAACACTAGAAAGGCATATCCTCCTCTGTAAATCAAGAAAGTGACAAATTGGCTTATCAGTCTGTTGTGACTTTTGTTAATGTATGTCAATTCCCTAGATTTTAATCAATTTTTTGTAGTTCTATAGAACTGAGTTTCCAGAACCACAAAGCTGAGAACCAGATACTGCACTATAGTGATAACACTAACACACTGTCACCTTGTGAATACTTGCCCAAGGAGCTAGGCTTTCTTCTCTTATCTCTCTCTTTAATGCCACATTTTTAAATGCAACATTATTATAACTTACGTAACCTTGCAATACAAAAGGTATTTCAGTGAACTTTAAAATGTATTTTGTCACTCTAAAATACCACTTCTGATTTTTGTTAGTATAACAAAATACGTTAAAAACATATTTTTAATCAGTGTATTTATATAGTTATTCAAAAGAACCCACTGCAATGCCTACTGTGAGCCATGTCAAAAAACTTGGTCACTGTAAAAGACGACGGAGCGTACAAATCGACAACTTCACTAGGTAAACCTCTACATACTGAGGACTGAATTTATAAAAGTATGATCTTAGTATTTAGAAGTATTCCTTATTTTCTCTACCACATCTGGTACAGAACCAGTACATAAAAGCAGTGGGAAATAAGAGCAATCACTTGGGAGGCAGGCAGGCAGAGTTTGAATGTGTCAGTTCTGCCACCAGTGTGCCATCTACAAAACTGGGACAATTGCACCTATTCTACAGAGTTGTAAATATTCAAAATGTGAACATCTAATACGTGCTTTATAAGCGCATCTATTATTATTCTGCCTCAAGGGAGACAGGTCAGGAAATAAAGAACTCGAGACAAAAAAAGGACAGAGTATGAGCACTTGGAAGCTCTGGGTCAGACTGTGAGCCCAGTTCAAGTATTATCTCTACCAGAAAACTTCCAGGATCAGCCCAGCTACAGTGATTAAACTCCAAACACACTGCTTTCAGAATACTAGTGCTTCTATTCCAGAAGCATAGACAACTATTTGTTTACATCTTTGACTTGTTAATAACCAATCTTGTTATTCCAGGGGCATGCTAGATACAATCTCATAACAGCCACACAATCATGCAATGGAAAACAATCACTGTATATAACAGAAGTATAATCCATAAGGCTACACAGAAGATCCATCAGACAAAAAAAAAATATGTGGGGTAAAATCAGTGTTATTAAAAACATACACAATTCTAATTATATTTCTAAGTTCATTCATCCAACAAATGTTGATTAAGCACCTCTTATGTATCAGGCACTGTTCCAAGAGTTGGGAACAAAACTGTACAAAGGTCCTGTTCTCATGAAGCCTGCATTCTAATAAAACAATTAATGGAATTAGGTCAGATGGAAATCAATGCTCTGCAGAAAAATAAAGTGAGGGAAGGGGATAGTGAGATGCACCAAAATGTGACAATCCATACAATGGAGAAGTATTAAGCCTTGCAAAGGAAGGACATTCCGACGACTACAACACGGGTGAACCTTGAGGACATTATGTTCAGTGAAATAAGCCAGTCACAAAAGGACAATGTCTGATTCCATTTACATGAGGTACTTGAGAGCAGCAGAGTCACAGGCAGAGAAAATGGAATGGTGGTTGCCAGGGGCTGGGGGGGGTGGGGGGGGTGGGAAGGGGAGTGAGTGTTATTACTTAATGGGGACAGAGTTTCAGTTTTGCTAGATGGAAAGAGCTCTAGAGATGGATGGGGTGACGGATGCCCAACACTATAAATGTACCTGATACTACTGAACTGTGCACCTGAGAACAGGTAGGGTGGTAAATTTTTTATTATGTGTATTTTATAATTCAGAACAAATTTTAATAATCCTAAGGGAAAATTACTTCAAACTGAGAATTCTATAAACAAGAGTGATGTACCAGCAAGGGTGACTATTAGGCTATTTTAGAAAGGAAGGTAAGGGATGGCACGACTGGTGAGCAGAGACCTGAATGAAAAAATAGAAACTTCATTAAATTCTACAATGCTTAAACTTTTTCAAGTTTTCACTAAAAAGACTGAAGCATGGTAACTTCTTCCCTTTATAAATAGAGGAACTACATGAACAGAGAAGGTAGAAGTAAGGCCATGGTGGGTTAACTGTGGGAAGTAAAATGTTAAGGAATTAAATGACACACCCTAGCAAAACTTTGTTTGCAATGCAGTGAGTTTTATCTTAAAAACTGAAGGCTCTCAGAAGCTCTTAATATGTCCTCTTCCTCCCTACCCCTCTCCTCCCCATCTCCAGAAGGAACAGTTAACATCGCATCCATTTTTTTTTAACAGTGATCATCACATCCATTTTCTAAATGCAGAGATGAAAGGAACCGTTCAATTTCACAAGTAATTATTAGGAAGTACTCAATTTTGAAAACCTTAACTGAACAATGACAAGGACTACAGGACAAAGATCAGTACATAATTTTAACGAGGGAAGAAAAAGGGTAGAGAATGGTGCCAAAACTAATGTACGTATTTTACATGGTAATTGTTGAGATTTAATCATTACAACATTTATTTATGATGGAGTTTAAAGAATTCTTTGCTGATATACTTTACCTTCCTGAAACCACCAGAGTTCCATCATCCAGTAAATAATCCTTCACATTCTGAGGAAGTGGAAGAAAGATACTAAAAAAAAAACAAAGACAAAAAAAAGCACATATGAAAAAAGGCATCACTTTAGAAGATGAACCATAAGCAGAAGAAAAAGTTCTGACTTAATTTCTGAATTACTTGTTCCTTATATTTTAATATGAAGTGGGGAATGTTAATGGTGTGCATTTGATAGCAGCATGCTAGAAATTAGAACAATATGAATCAATACTGTGGTAAACTAAACTAGGTTCATGTAATTACCACTCATCTTTGTGGTAAAGAAAACAAAACCCAGGCAAATCCAAAGACTCGTGCTGAAATCACAGTATGAAAGTCACAAGCTCAAGAGATTTCTGAGTACAATGACTGTGCGCCTTTAAGAAATCAGAGAGCCCAGATATTTGCAGCAACACAGGAAATGCCGCAAACAAATCAGGTTAACAGCATCTGACCACCTTCTGAGATACAAGGCAGAAGTAGACTGAGATCTGGAAACCGCTCCTCAGTAGGCAGTGAGCACATCAGGCTAAGAGTTCATGACGTTTAGATGTCTCGGCAGCTCTCTATTTGACTGATCACTGTGCATGCTTTAGTTTAAATTGTTTTAGATAATCCCAAGGAATGGATGGCAGAGCCATACCTGAAGTCACTTAAAAACCTGTGGGATAATTTGTTTTTTCCTTTGTAATAATCAATCACCCAAAAATCCTGCCACAGATACCCAAAGGTAATGCTATTTAAAAGATGAAGATTATCTACAGATTCAATGCAATCCCTATCAAACTACCAACAGCTTTCTTCAATGAACTGGAACAAATAATTCTAAAATTCATATGGAACCACAAAAGACCCCGAATAGCCAAAGCAATCCTGAGAAGGAGGAATAAAACAGGGGGAATTACGCTCCCTGACTTCAAGCTCTACTACAAAGCCACAGTAATCAAGACAATTTGGTATTGGCACAAAAACAGACCCACAGACCAGTGGAACAGAATAGAAAATCCAAACATTAACCCAAACATATACAGTCAATTAATATTTGATAAAAGTGCCTTGGATATACAATGGGGAGATGACAGCCTCTTCAGCAGCTGGTGTTGGAAAAACTGGACAGCTACATGTAAGAGAATGAAACTGGACTACTGTCTAGCCCCATACACAAAGGTAAACTCAAGGTGGATCAAAGACCTGAATGTAAGTCATGAAACCATAAAACTCTTAGAAAAAAACATAGGCAAAAATCTCTTGGACATAAACATGAGCAACTTCTTCATGAACATATCTCCCTGGGCAAGGGAAACAAAAGCAAAAATGAACAAGTGGGACTATATCAAGCTGAAAAGCTTCTGTACAGCAAAGGACAACATCAGTAGAACAAAAAGACATCCTACAGTATGGGAGAATATATTCATAAAAAACGTATCTGATAAAGGGTTGACATCCAAAATATATAAAGAACTCATGCACCTTAACAAACAGAAAGCAAATAATCCAATTAAGAAATGGGCAGAAGACATGAATAGACACTTCTCCAAAGAAGAAATTCAGATGGCCAACAGGCACATGAAAAGATGCTCCACATCGCTAATCATCAGAGAAATGCAGATTAAAACCACAATGAGATATCACCTCACACCAGTGAGGATGGCCAACATCCAAAACACAAACAACAACAAATGTTGGCGAGGATGTGGAGAAAAGGGAACCCTCCTACACTGCTGGTGGGACTGCAAATTAGTTCAACCATTGTGGAAAGCAGTATGGAGGTCCCTCAAAAAACTCAAAATAGAAATACCATTTGACCCAGGAATTCCACTCCTAGGAATTTACCCTAAGAATGCAGCAGCCCAATTTGAAAAGACAGATGCACCCCTATGTTTATTGCAGCACTATTTACAATAGCCAAGAAATGGAAGCAACCTAAGTGTCCATCAGTAGATGAATGGATAAAGAAGAAGTGGTACATATACACAATGGAACATTATTCAGCCATAAGAAGAAAACAAATCCTACCATTTGCAACAACATGGATGGAGCTAGAGGGTATTATGCTCAGTGAAATAAGCCAAGCCGAAAAAGACAAGTATCAAATGATTTCACTCATATGTGGAGTATAAGAACAAAGAAAAAATACTGAAGGAATAAAACAGCAGCAGACTCACAGAACCCAAGAACGGACTAATTGTTACCAAAGGGAAAAGGACTGGGGAAAATGGGTGGGAAGGGAGTGATAAGACGGAAAAAGGGGCATTACGATTAGCAGACGTAATGTTGGGGGGGCATGGGGAGGGCTGTACAACTCAGAGAAGACAAGTAGTGATTCTATAGCATCTCACTACGCTGATGGACAGTGACTGTAATGGGGTTGGTGGGGGGGACCTGATGAAGGAGTAGTTTAATAACCATAATATTGCACATGTAATTGTAGATTAATGATAATAAAATAAATTATATTAATAAAAAGAAAAAAGAAAAAAAAACTTAAGTTGCAGTTACACCTCTCTCTGTACATCAAAATAAATTTCAAATGGATCAAAGATCTAAATGTAAAGAATAATATCACAAAATACCAGAATATGTTATATTTTTAAAATGAAAAGTATTGAATAAAAATCACTTGATTAAAAAAAAAAGATGAAGATTATGACTGCTGTCAGAGTTGACGGGCTTCACTTCCGTGTTGAGCACGTTTTGTGGGATGCTACAAATGGTTTTTGTGCACAAGAAAAGTTATACATGAACCACTTTGCTTTTAAAAATACCTGATTTATTAAAGTTACAATTTTACATTCAAAAGTCTAGTTCTTCAGGCTTTTAAACTCAAGTATCAATTCATATTATTCTCTTTGCAAATCTGCTAAATTTTAACCAATTTCAAGTGAGTCTTTGAAACTTAAAAGTTGCTTTAAAAATTCTAACTCTATTATCAAAGTAATCTACTCAGTTTTCTTTTTTTTTAATTAAGATATTATTGATATACATTCCTATGAAGGTTTCACAAGAAAAACAATTTGGTTGCTACATTCATCCATATTATTGAGTCCCCCCCCCATACCCCATTGCAGTCACTGTCCATCAGTGTAGTAAGATGCCACAGGGTCACTACTTGTCCACTCTGTGCTACACTGTCTTCTCTGTGACCGCCCCCCCCACACACCATGTGAACTAATCATAATACCCCTCAATCCCTTTCTCCCTCCCTCCCGACCCACCCTTTCCCACCCCTCCCCTTTGGTAACTACTAGTCCCTTCTTGGGAGTCTGTGAGTCTGCTGCCATTTTGTTCCTTCAGTTTTGCTTCAGTTTTTTAAAAATGTTAATTGTCTAATTACAAATAATCCTTCCCAAGTATTTAACTCTTATGAAGCCAGCACATTAAGTATAGCGAATCTAAGGTTCTTGTAAACATTCCAAAACTATTAAAACTTGGAAAATTTTCCTACACGTTTTAACATATCGTAATTCTAAACCAATTACACATTCAAACTGGAGCCACAAGCCTAATCTGTTCCATGTGTGCTAACTGTCCTCAGAATGGAAAATTCTTAAAAGATACTAAATTAAGCAGGGAAAAAAAAACCCTCTTAAATTTTTCATTATTTCATCAATTCTACATTTAATTCTAGTTCTTCCTGGGGTTAGAGACCCAACAATGTCATCTCAAAACAATGAGAGATGACTTTTCCAAGAGACTCTTAAGTTTACCTCCTCAGGGGCCTGAGACTGAAAAATGCTGGCAGGGTTGTCAGTTCCTAGACATCTAGGGTGATTTTCCCTATCACAGGGAGAGTGGATAGAGCCCTCTTTCTCCAGCAATGTCTCTACATCTGCAAATCAATGACTTCAGAGCCCGGCGTCCCTTGTTTTCCAGTTAGACTAATTCTCAAGTCTGATTTGAATCTGGACTTTCCCTCCCAGTTGCATCATCCCTTGATTGGATTCAAAACATCCATTTACTGTTTGATGCTATTCTGAATTCTTGGCACATTCTTCCCATTTGGAGGGTCTACAATCTTATAGAGCTTAGCTGACATCTTAGATTCTGCAGTTCTTATGAGTCACTGAGTTCTGCAGTCACAGTTCTAAAGTCATGGCATTATGCTGCATTATATAGTGTTAGTCAAGGAGGATACCAAGGTGATTCTGATAAAAACTCAAAGCCCATGAGGGGAAAAGCTACAAAAGAAACAAGTCACAGTAAATAAGGTAAGTGCTGCACCAAGTGTAGATGTATCAAGTGCTACCAAAATTTAGAGGAAAAAGAGACTGTGCATGAAGGACTGCGGCCATAAACAGGTCACTGCCAGGCAAGCTTTACACACAGTTCATGAGGCTGGCAAAGAGTTTAGCTGATTTGATTGAAGAGAGTGATTGAAATCTACTCTCCCAGGGAGAATCCAATGAGGCCTAATATTTTCTCAAAGAATTAAATGACAAAGTACTTTCCGATTCCACATCCTATTCAGTGTTCTATATATTCTATGTCCTATTCAAGTGGATGCAGTTCTATACATACTTACAAATTAATGGAATTTTAGAGGTAAAGCTGGCCTTTAAAAGGTCATATAACTTTTCATGTTTGAGGAAAGAAACAGAATGTAGAAAAAGTAAAGTGGAAGGTCCATAGTCACCTAGCTAATTATTCTAAGCCTGAGTCAAAGTTGCAGAACTTGTCAAAAATGAACTTGTATTCTTACCTGAATAATCATCTCTGAATCATAATTAATCAACACCAAATAATAATGCTGAGTCAAGAACCAGAATATGGTCCCTCAGCATTACAATGATCTGACAATGATAAAGCTCACACAACTCCACCAGACTGGCCTGGGTTGTGGAGGGATGTCCTGCCCTTTTGTTAGGTTCCAATGACATCACCAGAGAACTGAAGAAACAAAAGAAATAGTTTAAAGACAGAGTATAGAAGTTTCGGGCAATGCAGCTCAGTTGTGGAAGAAAAATCCCACCTCTTGGTTTATTTTTCACTCTCAGCTTCAGATGAATGGTACACGTTTTAAGTGAACTACAATTATTTTGTTTCACTGGTGCTTTGATTAAATTTAAAATGTAACAACAAGCAGCGTTTTTGTTTACTACATGCCAGAACAGTGGCATTTTAAGTGCTTTATCTCATTTAATCCCCAAGACAATCCTATTATTTTCTGAATTTGCCAGATGGGTCTTCGAGAGATGAAGCAATTTGCTCAAGATGCTGGTGGAACCAAATTTCAAAGCAGGCAGACGGCCTTTAATTCTTAACTACTACACTTTACTGCTGAAGGCAAAGAAAAACTACACCAGAGGTTACAAAATGTACCTGCACAGGAAGCAAATGCAGTTTTATGTGAACTCAGCATGAAAATGTCTGAGAGGTTCACAAATACACTTTGTCACACTGAAATAAAATAAATAACTCTAGCATCATCTCAGATTCAAAGCCTACTTCAATTATGCAAGATAATAAAGTATTGCAAAATAACTTCTATGTTAGGAGGTAATACTTGCTGCGGCTGCTGAATCTCGTTTTGGTGTGACTTCAACGATCTTCAAATGCAAATATGACCTTCCTTTGAACAGTTCTAACTTCCATTAGACCATGACTAACTGGGAGCAGATTTTATGTATGAAGAAAAGAATGCAAAAAATTTATCTTTTGAATAATCTCCTCATGCTCTTCCAACCCTTCAGGATTTCAAAACAGTTTCCCTCTCTGTATTCACACACTCTGCACAAGAGGACAGAACGAAAATGCAAGGACCACTGGCATCACAGAAAGTGCCAAGCTAGGTTTAAAAGGGGGAGAGGCACAATCGAGAAAATCCTATCCTTGGATATGCAATGTTTTGATCTACCCCTCTTGGTGGGCGCAAGCGTACTCTTACATCACGCTCCAGATGTTATGTTTGTTTCTGAACATTCGGGGACATTCCCCTAGCTGCCTTGACTACATTTCCTTGTGTGACTGGATGAACACACTATCATCTTGGGGCTTCACAACAGTTATTTGAAATAGGGTCTGTATCACTGTTCTCATTTTACGGTGACTGAAAGGAATTAAGTTCCCCAGCGGGTCAGTCAGTGGCAGGCCCAGACTGCCCAGTTCTCATCACCTCCCCCTCTCTAGGAATTCTGAAAGCAAGATCGGTGATCTCCCAAGCCTGAAGTAGCTTCATCACTACTCACCCGCCTCTGACCTTCTGTGAGCCACGACCTACACTTCTACCTACCCCACCACATTCCTTGACACCCAACGAGGCGCTCGGCAAATAGGGATCGACTTCATTAACCTCCCCACCTGAAGTACCAGTAGAAAGTAGAAATCTCGGCATTAGTGCTGCAACCAGTCATTATTAAGGCCTAATCTTTCGGATGGAGGCAGGATTTGCCCCAAATGTCGCAGTTCCCTTTTGCCTGTGGCCCGGACCTACCCTTTCCCGTCTTACCTCTTGATGGTAAGGCTTCGGAACAGTGGATACCACGCGGAGAACTGACAGTGCAGCACATGCTCCTTCTTCATCCTCCAGCCACCGCCGCCGCCGCCGCCGCTGCCGCTTCTGGGTTTCTTTCCAGCACCCTCTCGGAACCCTGGCCTCCAGTCCCGGAAGTGCCCGCCGAGCTATTTTGGCTTAGGACTCTTCCGGCCCGTAAACCAAGGAGGAAGTAGCAGACAAGGGAGCAGAGGAGGAGAGTCTTGCGGTGTACCTTTAGCGTACACTCATACACGCACGCACTCACAAACTCACTCCAAGAGTCCCGGTCCCACAAGAGGAGTTCCGGAAGTGTTGACAAGGGAGTTTAAGAAGCGCACGTGGCCCCCCTTCCAGCCCAGCCGCACACTGCCCCGGAAGATAATCGTCTAAGGCTAGGTCACCGCCCGGCGCTCTACGGGGGCCGGGAGGGGGCAAGCGCACATCCTGTTATTACCGCGAGGCGCTGCTGTGTCTCAAGCAGTAGCGCCGGCATCTCCTGACTCAGCTGCTTCGGACTGGTGCTTTTCTTCTTTCGTTCCCCTTCCCACAGGAGTATCCTTCCCTCCACCCCACACCTTGGAGTAGGTAACTGGGAGCGGGCCAATCACGTAACAGTCTTTGGGGAAAAGGGAGGGAGCACGTCTGGAGCGTGCGAACAGCCGCGCGCGAGTCCCGGTCCGCCGACAGGCTCGCTTACCCGGGAGCGTGGGGGCGATCGCTGCGGGCGCGGATGAGAGAGCAGTTTCAGAGGAAAACCACGGACCGGGGTGGACGAGCTGGGGCTCCTCGGAGCGGAGAAAGAGGAAACACCACCTTTAAATATTAACTGGAGTGTAGAGGTCGAGGTATCTGCAAAGGGGGTAATAGTCCGTATTCATTCGCTGGCAAGGTAATGATCGACGGGGAAAGAATCCTGTGTGTACGACCCTGGGGAGTTCGGCTTCGGAGGTAGGAGAGATGTCTCCTTTGAGCGTCCAGTTCTTTTATTCCAGCCCTGCAAAAATAGCAGCCTGGAAAAAAACAGCCAGATGTTACCAGTATCCATGCCGTGCTGGAATCGTAAGACTGGAAAAATCCTAGTCGAACGTGTAATAATCTTTTTTCATCCGCATCTTCCCTTCTCTCCCTTATTTTCCCTCGATCATCTTATTAATGTCCCTACTCCTTCCATAATGACGTTATCAGATGACAACCAGAAAGTAAAACATTAAGAAAGTTCACTACGTTTCTTTCTTTCTTTTATAATTTATTTTCACTACGTTTCTTTAAAAGAATGAGAAACGCTTTTTAAAAAACCTAGCCTTGCTGCTTAGGATTACTTGCCTTGGACTTGTCCCAGGCACCTATGCCTAAAGGCTCACATTTTAAGTATCTCCTTAAAATTGCCCGTTCTTACAGGTCCATCTATCCAGTTTCAAATTAGAGATAAGAACCCCACAGACCACAGACCTAGTCATGAGGGTAATTTCAAGATCTTCTGCCTATTTGGAGTTAGATACTCTTCCCCGGAGGGAATATACACTGTTTCATGTTTCGTTTTTGTCAAAAATGTTACTAAGTGGTTTAGTTAAGAGCATTGCTTTTAAAGATACGTTTTCAAAGCAGGCGTAAATAGATTATAGGGTTGCAGTGTGTGATGGGGAGGATTGGCAGTAGTGGTTAATAAGGACTTCTGAGATGCAGGATTATGCAATCCTTCCTGTTTGGAGGGGAAAAAGAAGCATTCCATATACGCTGGAACAAAGTGCCTGATTGCCAGATCTAAAACAGACCAAATGCTGGACGGGGCGGTGACTCAAATATTTATTTTGTTTAGACCTAGAAATAAACAAGTTGCAGCGGAAAGAAACGTTAGCCGTGACCGGGGTGAATTTGGATAAGGAATTTCCTGTTGAACATTAATAGATGTTTAGGAGAAAGTAGAAACCAGGAACGCAGTAATTCTGGAAGGAGTAACATTAATATTATAGTCCAGGAAACAGTGTAGAGGTTGAGGCAACTGCAAAGCGTTAATACAGAGTTGAAATTTTTTTTGCAGAGAAGCAGTTAAGTTTGTAAACTTCATATAGCCATTAAAGGACAGAAATTTGATACAAATGACTTTTATTCAAGCTATATACTTTAGATGTGTGTTCGGTAACTTTTATTATTACTCAGTTGATTTTAAGTAAATCCTAACACGTTTAACCAGCGTCAACTAAATAGACCTTACAAACAGATGCTACGGTATTTTGAATGGATACAGCTAAATTCGCTTTCACTATTTTTTATTTCATGTTTGTCTTTTCTTCACTTACCCATAACATGTTTATATTCATCAAGTTTCTTCAATAAAACCTTTACAACAATTGAAATAGTTGCTTTTTCTCATGCACGCCAGAAAATAGCCACGTGCTCATGGGGGAGGGGCTTTATTGTGCAATTCCAAATTAAATAAGTAAAAAAATTTTCCTTCTGAGAATCCCTAACATGACTAATCCTTCTAGGTTAGTATTTCCAAATACTTGCTAGTGTTCTCCACTTGGATATCTTAACAACATCTCAAATTCAGTGTGTCCAAATTTGAATACTGCACCATCCCTTTCTCCCTCTGATGTCCCGCTGTCCTATAAGATTATCTCCTCTTGGATTCGCTTTGGGAACCCCTTCCCCCAGAAGCTTGTTTTAGGAAAAGTAGTAAAATCTCATCTTCAAGGAAGGAATAAAATGTTTCTGTGCCACTACCACCACCCTAGTCCAAACCTATCCCTCCTGCCTGGACTATATGAGAGGTACTTCACTGGATTGATTCATTACCGTGTGGCTGTAACCAATTAACCTTCCCCAGGGTAATTACAATCAGTTCACAGCCAGAACTAAAATGTAATAACAATAAATCACCAAGAAGCATAATTTCAGTAAAATGTTAGTTCCCTCCCTGCCCACCAACCCCATGCCTGCCAGAAAGAAAAAAAACATACAGTGACCTTCCATCATTAACAGACAAAGTTGTTAGCAAAGAAAAGCTCACGTAAAGTGAATCCATTTGATGTGGATTCAAAACTTTTACCATAAATGGTACAAAAGAAAGACTGATCAAAATACTATCTTTTAAAAATCTTAGTTTTTAAAATTTGATTATAACCAAGATTACATATAACCATACAAATTCTTTGTTCACTATAAATCAAATGGCTTTTCTGTGTGATTATTCTGAAGGAATTCAGCATTGCATCTTAGACATGCCTAAGCATTTGATGCTTGACTTTAACAAAACGATGATATTTATGCAAAAATTGATCCTCTCCCACTTAATTTCTCAAAAGTGCCTTCTTGTCTCTATTCAATTACTAAATTGTTCCCAGTGCCTGACCTTCCCTTGCCAATCAGAAGCTTTGCTTATGATTTGAGCTCCTACATCTTTTACTTGGTTAAGCATAGATAGTGTTTACAATAATCAACTTCTATCTGGGAGAGACTAGCAACGTATTTCTTGTGATTTTTGCTTCACTTTTGCAACTTCACCAAACTGCAGGAATTCAGGTGTGGTTATAACTCAATAATGAGGAATATGCAAATTCCACGGCCTGACTTTTGAGATTCTCGGTTTAACTTCTTGAATCTTAACTCCCACTTAACTTTAAACCTGCTGTTGTTCCTAATGATGAAACATCCAAGTTGGTGAAAAAGTACTCACTTCTTTTCTCTTTGGCAGAGAACTGTAAGTGGTGACCCCAAGAGGAGCTGACAAAGCAAGAGGAGTGTGGGGTGCTAGCTCGGGTGGTTGGGTGCTCTGTCTGCATGCAGATTAGGGGTAAGGGGACAGGCACCCAAATCTGTGTAAGACCCTGGAAATGTGTTTGCAAATGTTAACATTATCCATTATATGGAGGGTTTGGGGGGACTTTTTGGAGGGGTGGGGGAGGGAAAGAACAGGGCTTGCCAAATTCTTGTTTTTCTCATCACTTCCCCCACTTAGTGTCTCTGTTTTCGTTCATGTGGTTCCTTCTTGGAATGCTTCCCTAGCCTTCTTGGTCTCTAAGTTGAATCTCAATATCAAACTGCCCTTTAGTAATGGCCTTTTAAGTCTTTACAATTTCCCCCCCACTTCTCAAGTGGATGAGATTTGTCCCTCATGTGAAACACCCTGGTACTGCATTTGCCCTTCTGGTCATTTGTGTGCTAAACTGTAAGGTCCCAAGGGCAGGAAGAGTGGTTTATTTGCACTTCGCATATACTCAAACATTTGAACTGCCCATGCTCACAAAGCTAGTTAAGAGACTCCTGTCTGCCACTCTACAGGAATTCTAAGAATCCTGTGACACTTTGCCTCTCTAGAGCTTTTTGTGCCCGAGAAAAATCAGACATGTGATATATCATGCACCCTCAGTATTCAACCATACTAAGTTAAAACACTACGTGGATCAAAACAGAACACTCAACATTATATACATAAGTATTTTTTAAAAGTAAAATACACATTGGCAGCAAAATACTAATGACTTGAAATTCTAGCTAGTGAAGTGCATAATCAATTCTAAATTAACTTAAGTACTGAAATAGCCTTGAGTCAGTTCAGGAAAGCTCTATCACAGCAATAGGAGACAGGACTGATGGAGACAGGAGTGTGCAGCATGGGACGAAGACCTCATTAGTCTCTGCAGTGCGGTACCTGAAGTAACTAGCCCCCAAATGGCACCATTAGGGTTCTGTTTTTGAAATGGTGCTAAATATAATATTCTTTTTCTGTTTCAGTAGTGTTTTTGAGGTGCTTTTATAATCCTGAACATTTTGGGAACCACATAATAAAGAATATACTTTTGAAATCACTCTTCACCCACATTTTGTATTATTTGCACTGCAACTAGATCGCTACAGAGTGCTATTTTCCCTTGGGGCCGGTCTATCCCAAGTAATTACCTTAGAGAGGCCCAGCCCTGTTTGCCACTTTTTTTTCTTTTGATGTAATTTACTTCTGTAGCTTGTTTTTGTTTCCTAGCTCTCTAACATTCTGGATTAAATTTTTGTTAATACAGTCTGTTTGAAACAACTGACTGCAGTTTAACATTTGCCAAGGGAGGATGGATGTTTTGATTACTGAGGCTGTTCTGTAGCTGCATTTAACTAACTCGGTCAAATGCACAGTAGAGGAGGGACCATCCATCAAGAGAACCTTTTCACCTTTTTGGTCACCAACAATCCATTGAAAATTTGAGGGAAGTGACACCTAAGGGGACCTAGCAGATGACTTAAATGCCTTAGTTTTATGTAAATCTGAAGGAACTGCCCCTTTGCCCAAGATAACTCACATGGCAGTGAGGGGAGGACCTCTATGCTCCTCTACATTAGGTATTACCATTTTGTGCAGATGGAGAGGTCCAGACTAAGAACACTTTTCATAGAGAAAATGGGAGATAATCTAGTTCTTCCTTCAGTATCTCCTGGTGTGCTTATACTTTTGAGGACTGCAGTTGTCAGGCTTTTAAGAAGATGGGGAATGCACAGAAGAGTTTCTTGGGATCTGAAAGTGTCACTTTGTAAAAGGAGGTAGAAATTTAACTTAGTCCAAGCATTTTGTATCATTCTAGACCAATTATGTCGTGCACTAAATGGGGTTGCTTGGTTGTCTAAAATTATTTTCTCTTTATGAGTTAGATTGAAAATGGAGGAAATTTTCCTTCTCTGAGGTTTAACAGAAGGGAATGGAAGCCTAAAAGATAAAAATCTGGGTAAATTTCTTTATATGGGTGCACACAGGTAGAGACAAGGAGCCGCCCTGTGGTTCATGTGGGTCAGCATACTCTTTTGATGGCCTGTGATAATGCAAATGATTTGTCCTGTGTAAATCAATGCCAGTTAAAAGTTTACTTAATAAACTGTCTAAAAGCACGGGGACTTTGATGGGGATAATTGCTTGTTTTCTTATGCTTTCTGCATATAGTCACTATGCTAAATGACTGTCTCTAAATATCTGGTATCTATGTAACTTACTTTATTATTTCCAAGCCTCTGTTCAACTGTCACAAAGAGGCCTTTCCTGATCACTCCATGTAGATTAGTACCCACCCCCCGCCCCACAGCCAATCTTCTGCACCCTTCTTAACCTTAACCTTTCTCCTTAAAACCTAGTCCTCTGACATAAGTTTTACACATTCTCTCTCACTGCGTCTCCCTTCCTCCCCACCAGAAGCGCCTGGAGGGCAGGACCTGTGTTTGTTCTGTCTGTTGCTTGGTGTTCCCAGCACCGACGCTGTTACCTCACTTTCAGTGGGTCTGCCACACACTGCTTTAGCTGAGTTACCTAAGATACTCCATCGATATTTTGTTTTTGTGAATATCAATACAGTTTGTGCATACTTCACAGTTTAAGTGAGTGTGAAGATAGACATTTCTTTCTCTCATTCCCATTAAGTGGTTATTTTTGTTTCTTAACTTAAGGCCTCAAATGCTGCTTCTTTGCCAAAGTCCTTATTGGAAATTGAATTCCTAGGTTTGCCCACAATCTGCAAACAACAATGTTGATAACATTTTAATGCAACAGAAATACATGTTGACCATCAGGCCAAATAGACACGCGGAGGACAGTAAAATGGTTGCTCGGTACAGTGACGCAGAGTATTACCAGCCTGCTGAGTTCACAGCAGCACTTGAACTAGTCTCCCGGGCTTTGTCAGTCTTTGGACCCACGGTGACCTTCAGCAGTCTAACTGTCCTGACCATTTTGCCTGTTGGGGATTTTAAGACTGTAAATGTTTTTGTTAATTGAGATATAATTGATATACCTTAAAATTCACCTTTTTAAATTGTAAAATTCAGTAGTCTTTAGTATCTTCACAAGATTATGCCACCACCACCACTACTTAATTCCAGAACATTTTCACCCAGAAAAAACCTCACACCAATAAGCAGTCACTCTTTATTCCCTCCTTTCCCCAGTCCCTTGGAAACCACTAATGTGCTTTCTGTATCTACAGATTTGTGTATTCTGAATATTTCATTTAAATGGAATCATACAGTATGTGGCCTGTGGTGTCTGGCTTCCTTCACGTGGCATATAAGTGGTCAAGGTTCATCCATGCTGTCGCATGTACCAGTGTTGTGTTCCTTTTCACGGCTGAATAATATTCCACTGTGTGGAACACCGTATTTTATTTATCCAATCAACAAATGATAGACATTTATATTGTCTCCACTTTGGGGTTATTATGAATGATACTGTTATGAATATTTATGTATAAGTTTTTGTGTGACTATGTTTTATTTCTCTTGGTTATATACCTAGGAGTGAAATCCTGTCAAATGGGAACTCTATAGTTAACCTTTGGAGGAACTACCAGACTTTTCCAGAGTAGCTGCATGATTTTTATTCCTGCCAACACTGTATGAGGGTCCCATTTTCACTGCATCCTCACCAACACTTGTTATAATCCTTTATCATCATTTTAGTGAACTGGTATCTCATGGTGGCTTTGATTTGCCTTTCCCTGATGGCTAATGATGTTAAGTATACTTTGATGTGTTTACCGGCAAGTTGTATTTCTCCTTTGAGGAAATGTCTATTCAGATTTGCTTATTTTCAGTTAGATTGTCTTCTAATTATTGTGTCTTCTTAAGAGGTATTTTACATATTTCAGATACAAGTCTCCTATCAGATTTGCACTTTTTTCCCATTCTCTGGGTTCTGTTTTTAATATCTTGATGGTATCCTTTGAAGCACAAAAGTCTTTAGTTTTGGTGAAGTCCAGTTTATCTTTTGTTTGTTTGCTTATACTTTAGGTGTTGTATCTAAAAGAACATAACCTAATCCAAGATTATGAAAATGTATAATTGTTTTCTTCTAAGGTTTTGTAGTTCCAGCTCTTACATTTACTCTTCAATCCATTTTGAGTTAATTTTTATAAAAGGTGTTAAGTAGGGGTTCATTTTCATTTTTATGCATATCTATCTAATCCCCGAACAATTTGTTGAAAAGATGAGTCTTTACCCTATTGAATTGCCTTGGTATTCGTGTTGAAAATCAACTTGCCATATATCTGTGGTTTTGGTTCTGGCCTCTCAATTCTGTTCCATCAGTATAAATGCCTGTCCTTATGCCAGTAGCCACGCCATCTTGATTACTGTGACTTTTAGTTTTGAATTCAGGAGTTGTGACTTTTTAAACTTTGTGCCAAGATTATTTTGAAATGAGTTTAACTAACTTAGTCAAATAAAGAAAAGTAGATAAGGAACTATTCTTGAGAACAAGTCTAAGCAGGCACCAAACTAACCTAATTATTCAGAACAGAATGGCTCTCTAGACTTACCCAGCCAGATTTACTTTATTCCGTCTTTCATTTATTCAGCAGTGATTTTAGGGAGTTTTTATAGCAACATAGCTATGAACAATGTTCAAAGTTGAATAAAGAAAAATCTAGTGTCCAGGAGATAGTTTTGGAAATCATTTCTTCCCAAGTGAGAGACATTAAGATTTTTAACCTAAACAATGATAGTAGGGATAACACACTTCCAAGAAATTGTTAGGATTTGTAATGGTAAGTTATGGTTGGTAAAGGAGAATTAGTTGGAGGTACCTAATAATTCTAGCTTAGAGATAATGGGCAAAAGTAGCAGAGTAAATTGCAATGTGCTGAGTAAAGATAAACAGCATTATCATATGTGGTTTCAAGAAGTCTGACAAGGTTGGAGGAGAGAACAGCGTTATAATAAGGTTATTGGTTTTGTTTTGTTGGTGTGCTTGTGGGTCGGTGAGACTTGTTGTCTGAGGTAAAAACTGAAGATGTGATGGGTAGTTTATTTACCACCTTAGGTCCCAGAAGAAACAGAAAGCAAAGACACTTTCTCCTCTAAGCAGTACAAGAGAGTTGTTGCTTGATGGTCTGTATTTTCCCTGGAGCTAAACTTAGGAGGTAGAAAGGTTAGGAAACTGTGGATCTTAAAAGTGTGAAGGGTAGAATAGCCACTAAGAAATGTGGATAAAATAAGAAGGAAACAGAAAATAGGAATGAAAAAGACAAGACAGAGGATCAATTCAGGAAGTCCAACAGCATCAGTTCCCGAAAACAATGAGAGAGAAGATGGAGGGGAGGAAATGATCAGTGAATTAATTCAAGGGAAGTTCCCCGTAAGGAGGTACAGTATGAGGTTTCCAGATTGGAAGGACCCACTGGAGTGCCCTATACAATAACATCAACGTGCAGACATGAAAACTGCAAGTTTCCAGAGAAAGAAAATGGGTCACAAAGAAAAAGAATCAAAATTCAGAATGGCTTCAGATTTCTCAACAGCAAAACCAGAAGCAACACAGCCGAGCAATGCCTCTAAATTTCTGATAGAAAATTATTTTTCAGCCCATAATTCTATATGCAGCCAGATTACCAATCAACTTTGAGGGTAGAAAAAAAGACTTTCAGACATTCAGAGTACAAAAATGGGGAGACAAGCCAAGACAGAGGAAGTAGCAGAACCCAACAAATGGGGTAGGGCCTGCTCATTTCCTGACACATCTCCCCAGACAGCTCAGTACCTGCAGCTGCGACTTAGATACATGCTAACACTTTAAAGTGAATGGGCCACAGTGTGATTGTATTTAATGCCACTGAACTGTAGTATATTTAAATTATTAAATGATACATCCATTTACTGTAAGTTAAAAAAAAAAAGATAAAAGGGAGGAGAGCCGGCCAGCCTATACAACTCTTACAGTTCAGCTGTAAAGGGCTGATAAGGGACAGACAGTAGGTGCAGGGTGGGTGTGGGGAGTGGTGTCCAGACTTTGTAGTTTCCCCTTGGAAAGTTTTTAAAATTTGGAGTCAGAATATCTGAAACTGAATCGAAGTGCCTAGTGCATGGACAGGGGGAGCTTGGCTAATGTGGGCTGCATCTAACTGGACGGCTTTCCATTCCTTCCTGGATACTCCCAGGGGTTTGCAGTTCCTTCTCCACCTGGGGCAGTTCCCCCAGACCCTCGCATGAGACAGGCAGCTTTGATGACAGATGTTTTTTGCCACTGAAGTACTTTGACCAGTGGCCTATGGACAAATGTTTAATTCAGAAAAATGTGTGTAGCCTAAACAAATCTTATTATCTTACAGCGTGAACTTCTTGCCTGAAGACTATAAAAACTAACTAGCTTGAAAATGGAAAACCAAGAATCAGCGGAGTCCTCTCAAAATACCAAACAGTCTATTATTTCAGAGGAGGTATAAATTGTTCACTTCCCTTCCCCCTCCCCACATAAAGCTGAGTTTCAAAGAAAGATGTAGACTGCTGTTTCAAATGGTAGCTTGTAAGTCAAAGACAACTTTTCAAGGGTATTTCTACTCCCTTTTTAGGGCTCTGGGAAATTTGCTCTTGTGGTGGGAGCGTTAGGTGTATCCCTCTTAAGCATGTGTATGAGTGAAACTGAGGCTTTTTTCAAAAGTGGATTTGGCTGTTCATACAAAAATTCTCTCTTAAAAGTTTCCCTAGGTAGAAGTATAAGTCACATATGAGTTTTAGGGCTGAGACACTTCATACTTAGTTATATCTTAGCTATTTATGGTCTTAATATGTATGTTTTTAAGAACAATAAAAACCTAAGTTGTTAGCTAATTCCAGAATAAATATGTCTTACATGTTACTCAGTTTAGCGTTTAAAAAGTCTCTTTCTGCAGGAACCATTGCAATGGATAAATTTTAAATCCTCCATTTTAGAACTCTAATCTTGACACCTTTCTGCAATTCTTTTTGACTTAAAAAGTTTTCCATGTTTGTGAATAGATTTGTTAATAATTATTAGGTTGTGGCTGGCAAGAAGTAAAGGTAGGATAGTAAGAAAAAAGCTACTGCTTTATGTATGCAGTGACACCTTCCTCTCAGTTCAAGGTAGTACCATAGGTAAGTTAGTCCTGGAAACCTAACCTCCTCGGTGTCTAGGCAGAACAATCCTGGGGTCCCTGTCTCAGATTGGGTGGGAAACCCAGTCATTGGACAAGGTTTCCCTGTTGCCAGCTTTCCTGTGTAGTCATTGACAGTAAGATGCCACTGAGTTTTACCTACTAACCCCACCTATGTGACTGGCACCCAGATCAGAGGCTAGAACGTTTGGAGCGTCAGAAACCCCCTCACTCCCTGTGCCCCCTGGCTACCCCCTTCACCGATACACCTGCCGCCTGAGAGTTTTCCCGCTAGCATTTCTTTTCACCGCTCACTGAAATCAGAGGTGAAACTCTCTCCAAAAAGAAGAGACCCACCTTTCAGAAAAACAACTTTGAACTGAAAACTTACACAAAATTACTGGGAAGGAAGCATGATGATTGGGAGGGCCACAGAGAGAAAATGTGAAAATAAACTAAACAAAATCAACTCGGTTAGAAAGTTTCCCAACTTACTGTCTAATCTTTTAGTTAATTTCAGAAGGAAACTGGATCAAGTTTGAAAAAACAACTTACATGGATCCTACTGGTAAAATAAGGTAAACAAATTTTTTCCTTTTGTGAAATGCTCAGTATTTGGGTTTTCAGGGTCTGTATTTAGTGTTTGGCATAAACTTTGATGTTTTCCCCATTGTAAATTCTATATTAAAGAATATAATTTAGTATTTTCCCATTGGGAAATTTATAATCTCTGAATAAAATTATGTGGTAAATTTATTACAGTATCTACTCAGGAATATTTTAACATTATTCTTCCCAAGTAGATTAGTGTGAACCTAAAACTTTTGAGCCAAAACTAACTTAAGCTGATAAAGCAGCAGAATAATTAACAGAACAGGTTGCTTCCTTCTACTTAAAGCAATTTTTAACTTCTAAATTAGAAGAGTTAAAGAGAAAACATTGCCAGGTTGGAGGTAAAACTTACATACTTACATTTGCTCACACAAACGTAAATTGCAGGAAGAAAGTTCCATAAAGCATTTCACATTATGTACCAAGTAAACTTGGTGTCTCTGACCTAGCTAATCCCACTTCTGAGACTATGCTAAGAAAACTATTTGGAATCCAATTATTCTTGGAAAATGTTCATCAAAATTTAAAAAGACAAAGATAAATTGAAAGCAACTCAACAATCTTAAAAATAGGGAATGTGTTATAGTACATTCATTTGGTAATATCTGCAGCCATCTATAAAGCAGGTTATAAAGACAATCTAGCAATACAATAAATATAAGCCGATAACCAAATAGGAAATTATATATATGCTTTCAAACTCTGCCCAATAATATGTAAGAAAAGGCTAGAAGGAAAACTAATAGCAAAATATTAATGGCAGTTGTGTAATTAACCTTTTTTCTTCTACTTCCCACATTTTGTTAGCATGCTATTTTCTGATATAAAAACCAGAGGAAAAAAGCGTTAAAACAGATTAAGCGTTCACTTAGTGAAATGAAAGACGCAATGAAAGAGAACGAGACATGAAAATAACTATATTTAGTGTCCAAATTACATGATATAAATTCATCAATACAAAAACTCCACATGCTAAGTGATCAAATAAGAATACAGTTTGTGAGGAACTGCATCTGTTATGACTACAAAAGTACATGCACTTGCCAGTCATTTTAACAGCTTTTATCTACTAAACTAACAAAAAATATTAATAAGGCCCAATGTTGGAGAGCTATAGGAAATATTAAAGTATCTATTGCACTGTTAACTTAAAACCCCAAATTAATAAAGCTAAGCACACTATGATCCATCAACACAGTGGAAGAGTATAGTTTAATACTTAAAGTGAATTTGAGGTACAGAACTAAAAATAAGAAGACGATACAGAAATACGACAAGGTCCGAGCCTTAGGGAACACAGTATGTTCAAATGTACTTTACGTTTGTGAAAGCACAGAGATTAGAACCCAATTTACAGTGATAGAGTTTGGATCTCTTTTCCCATAAAGGTGTTCATTTATAATACAGATATAAACACAGATAAAAATATAACCCTTGACGATAATTATTCTGAACTGTCTGTGTTGGTTCACACCAGCTCATCTACTTGACTCCTTCTCCCTTCCTGCATCTTTTCATTAGGGATGTGCCCCAGAATCATTGGGAGACTTTTTTCAAAATATTCTTGTCTAGGTCTCACCTCCAGAGAGTGTGTTTTGGTAATTTAGTTGTGGTCTCAAGAGTCCACCAGTCATACCCCTGTAGCCTGTTAGGGCATTTTCACTACATTATCCCATACACAGGTCTTCACACAGCCTCCAAAGAGGTCTTCTATGTAAAGCATTAACATTTCATACCAGAATGTCAAACTCTGAAGAATGAATTTCTGTACTTCCCAAAGCCATCATTTATCAATTTATAAAATGTTTTACCTATTAACTCACATAAAAGCATGTATGTAAGGATAAAACAGCAGTTAGAGAATCCTTTGTCCCACTGTCTTACTCATGGACAGGGATATGGAACTGACTCTGGAAGTACAAAGAAGTGCTGGCAGTTTGCTCCTGTCTTGACAGTCAGGATAGAGCTGGAGAGCCATCCTTTGTCACCATTCTTACTCTTCTGTTTATAGACTAGAGAGAAGAAAGCAAAATAGTCTTTCCTGTGACAGAGACCAAAAAATGAAGTAACTTTGCTAGAATCAGAATTCTAAGGCTCCAAGAGGCTTTTGGGGCAATACTCAATGCCATGGTTTTACAAATGAGAGAACACTGCAGCAGGTTGTGGCTGTGGGGTCCACTAGTAGGCAAGCAGAGACTAAGATTTTCTGATTCAAGCAACGGTCATCTCTGAGCCCCTCTAAGATGACTGGCGGCTCTCCTGGGCATTGTGTTCGTATTCCTTAGAAATGCATTTATATCTTACCGTTCATAATTCACGGCTCATGACTGCTTATGGACTTCATGGGAACCACTGTAATGATGCTGCTCTTCTTGTTTCCCTTACTCCTAGCGTGTCTGGGATGGGACCGTCAGTGCTTCTCCCAGCACTGTCTTCTTCAGTCTTTAGGCCTAACCTTAAGAGGCAGCAGACAGAGCTATGCCAAAAGGTGTTTTGTCTCTTGCGATCTGTATCATTCACTCATCAGAACTGCTTGTTGGTTGGCTTCTTGCTACTAACAGGAATGTTGGGCAGCTGTGAGGTGTCTAGTAGACTGTTTCATTTGCACAGGTTTGTTTTGACACAGTTGCACTTTAGAATTTGGGTACAATATTGAGATGCTACAGTTTACCAAAAAAAAAAAATCTTAAGCAGATAATAATAATTATTATTTTTTTCATATTAGTGTGGCAAGGTCCAGACCTTAAGGACAACCAGATAAAAAGCATGAAGGGGTCCCCTGAGTAGTATACCTTGTACCTAGTCTTACTTAGGGAGACAGATGTTGACATCTTTCTTATCCCAATACCTAAAAGCCACTCTTGATATCTTTTTCTCTTGGAGCAGAAAATTGTTTCTTCACTCCCATCTCTTACTTCTGCGTATTTTCTGCTAAAAGGATAAGGAAGAGATGGGGGAAGTTCCCTCCAATGCCCTTCCCCCCACCAAACTATAATTTTACCCATAATTGCACTTAATCCCAGAAACAAATAGCTAGGATAAACTGTCAGAGGGAGAGGGGAAGCTGCTGTTACTCATCTTTTTCCTTCAATGGACCATTTTCCCCTTAGATAAGATCTCACACTTGCAAAATAGAGCACTTCACCTAAAGTAGTAATTCCTCAGTTAATCAATGGGATGGCCTTGCTGTCTTAAATCCTGTATTTCAGGTCACAGATTTTAAAACCTAAACTGTGTAAATAAATAACTGGCTCAATAGGTCATATTATACAGAGTATCTTTTGTTCTTGGGAGTTAAAGGCTGGAATTTTCAGAGGCTGAATTCGAAAACTGCTTTTTAGTCTTTAAAGTTGTGATCACCGGCTGCGCTGCTCACCTGTAGATTTATTCAAGAAACAACTTGAAAGGCGGCTCAAGTGATCAATGGGCCTTCTATTTAGATGGCACTGGGGGGTTAAAGGTACAGTGACAAATTTTCTTGGGTAATTTTCAGAAGATACAGGAAAGCACAGTTGGCTTTTTTTAATGTGTATTGTTGTGGTCTTCTTGATCATTATCATTAGTACATTTGCATGCTTTGCATTTTAAAAGTCTGGTTATAGGCAAAAACCCAATTACATTCTCTGTAGCACTAATGATTTTGTTTTTTCTTCTCTGCCTGAACAGAACCTGGGAAACTGTGAAACGTACAACCAGGAAAGGACAGTCAGCTGATGGTATGAGCGCAAACCCATCACAACTCTCCATAAAGGAAGTCACCACACGATTGTAGGAGGCCAGGTGTAGGTTTATTTACTGTAACCAAGACCTCAGAGTAGTTATCTTCAACTATGATCTTTTACCTTTAGTTCTGGCATTCACTTTTGCAGTACTGTGTGACTAAATCAAGCTTTCTTTATAAATAACTTCTGGCTCCCGTTATCTAAGCTCAAAACAGCAATTTTGAGGGAAAGATGTACTACTAATTACAAGCAAACGTAAGTCGGTATAATTGGAAGCCACATAACTGTGTCTTGACATGTCGTGACTTCTAGAAATCTTTTGCATTCTGTTCCAGAGATCTAGGTGAGAGCCTTTAGTTTGGAAGTTATTTGGCACTACTTGATGCTTATCGGCCGCTTGCTTTATAAATTGGTGAGGAACTGGAACTAGACCGTTGGTTAAGTTCCCCTTCCCTTCCAGGCATGAATGCTTTGCCTGCAAAGATCCCAGAAACAATCCTGAAAAATCACCCCTGGTCTGGGGAAAGTTGGGCAATACGTCTTCCTTGTTTTTCCATTTCATTTTGGTTTGTTTTATCAAAAGCAAACAGGAGTGGCTGCCACAGCTGCTGCCTCTGCCTGCCCGGAAGGTGTTTGTGGGGAGCCGAGTGCCCCTCCTGGGTGTTTTTCCAGAACCCAGAGGATTTTTTTTGTTTAAGGCCAAGTGAAAGTTCTCTCTCTTGGGAGAAACAGTCTTTCATCCTAGAACAATAAATTCAGTCTTGCTAGCGTACACTAGCAGTGGGACTTACTTGATTTTTTGCTTAAAGGAAATCTAAGAGCACACAGATCAGCATAGCTTCACCACTGGTGTGGCTGCTGCAGGGGGAGAAAACTGTCTCTGTAGAGTGGTGTAGACTGAAATATTGGCCTTGGCCCTGTGCCGAATGTTTGCTAACCTTTCATTAGGGATTCCCTTGGTTTTATTTCCTGGGGACAGGTGTGGCGGTTATCCCGGTACTGCAAAGAACTCTTCACTACGAATGTGTTGTTTTGGTGAAACAGTTCCGACCACCAATGGGATGCTACTGCCTAGAATTCCCCGCAGGTGAGTAACTCATCCCAGGAACAGAATCGCTTCTCAGGCGCTGCTGGGCTGAGCTGGAGAAGTGCAGTGCTTGGATATGTAATGTCTTTTTATCTGTACATGTGGTTTTAACTAAAACGAACTCATTTCTTCAGTGAGGTGCCACCAGTCACAGTCTAGTGATCCACTAACTCTCGGAGGCGACAAGGCATGGTGTCAGAGCTTATGTACAGGCTTCTCCTTGCCACATTTTTTCTAGCCTCTGAGTAATTGTTTTTCCCTAATGTGTCAGCTTCTTACATTGTCTAAATCACTAGCAATCTGCCTCAAACTAGAAATTTACAGTGATAACTAGGCCAGACTTAACTCCAAAAACTGAATGGAAAAGACATCTTGATTCTCTTGTATGTATATAGGCCAGGAAATCATCTTAATTTCAGATAGAGTATTTTTTCTGTTGCACAAGTAGAGCTACCCAGAATTTAATGTACTGTATTGTAGACTTAATTGGGTTGTGCCCATCTGAAGAGATTAGATCTAATTTATTTATCAGTAGTGGTTTAGGTTTTATATTTTTAAAGTCCATCCCATAGTAATGTGTAACAACTTTAATTTTCTTTCTCACTCACCATTTCACTGAAGAAATTAAGAACTGTAAAAGTAACTAGCCTGTATTTCACTTTTTCTTTACATTTTAAAAATTCATTTTAGGTAAAATATTCCAGGTTTGCTTCTCTCCTCCTCCTGCTTGGCCTCTGTCTAGTTACTTCTCACAATGAACACAGTAGTTACCTAAAGGACACCAGCCCTCCGTTCTCTCCCTTCTCCTCTTCTTCCTCACAGGGACTCAATATTGTTCAGAAAGGGAGGCAGGCAAGGTAGGAACACTGTCACATGAGGAACAGAAGAAATAACAGGTACCCTGAGCTGTCATCACATGACTATGTCTGAACGCAGGCCAGTTAGCCACCGAGCCCCTTCCCCTGAAGGAGGTTACTGGTCTCCATGCAGTAAAGAAACGTTAGTGCCAAGGTGCTTGTTTAAAGAGCCAGACAATAGCTATCAGAACCTACTTAACCTGCCTAGGGTTTTACTCTTTGGCCTTCTTTTTCTATGAAAGTTCCAAACTCCAGCTTTATCTGTCCGACCCCTTTTCACAGTACATACAGGATTCTTCTCACATAGCTCAGCAGCAACTACAAGGTTCAGAGAAAACTGGATTGCGCGCTCCCACTTCACAAATGGTTTGGACTTCCAGGTCTCATAGACGATGATGAAAGCCCAGAAGCAGCTGCCCTCCGAGAGCTAGAGGAAGAAACTGGCTATAAAGGTGACATTGCTGAATGTTCTCCAGGTTTGTATTGCTTTCCACATGTGCACCTGGGGACAAACTCTTGAAAACCAGCCAAGCAATAATAGATTCTTCTTTGTGTAAAAGGATTATTTGGGTGTTCTTTATGGTCAAAATGCAGATGGCTTTTATTTTGGCTAATGTGAAAGAGAAATCATAATTAGATTTGGTCACCATCTACAAGTGAACCTCTTTTCCCCTTGAAAGCAAACTTGAGCCACAAGGACACTAAGCTAGAGAAGTACGAAACTCAGTTGCCCGAGTTCCCCACGTTCCGAGCTTGCTTACTCACCTCACCAGGAGCCATGCTCTTCACTAGATTTTTCTCCTTGATGTGGTGAACGGATTTCACACGTCACTGCTGTCTAGTTCCTCAGACTTACCAGAGTTTACTTAGGAACCCGGGGAAAAAGAAGTGCTGACTACATCCGTGCTCTTTCACCCTAGAGCACACACTAAGCGTACAGGCTAAACTAGTTTTCCTGCATCCATTCTGTCAACTGGATTATGAGCCCAGGCTTCTGAAGACATTTAGGTAATGAAACAAACAACATCTGCAAAGGTGAACTGTTGCTTCTCTCCACAGCTCTATGCACAGACCCAGGTTTGTCAAACTGTACCACACACATGGTGACAGTGACCATCAATGGAGATGATGCTGAAAATGTAAGACCTAAGCCAAAGCCAGGTAAGAGCACTGGCTGTGCTTAAGGTGGCGGAAGTGCATTAAGTATCTCATAACTTGCTACTGTTGGATTTGTGCTCTGTTAGAAGAATGATATTTTGTAGATCCTTCATCAGTATGTTTTTCCTAATCTTGTGTATTTTAGCATTTTTCTTTTACCATTTGATTTATACGCTTTCTGTATATAAATGTTAAATGACATATTACCATATTTTCTAGATAGAGTTGATCACATTTAGTAATATAAGTTACAGATCGAAATAGTAGACAATGAAAATCTTCAGTCACTGATTTCTGCCTTCACATGTAAGACTGCATCAGGTAATTCTTCCAGCCCAGCAGCTTCTTGACTCTTTGTTGAGTTTCCTATCTAGAGAAGCTTTTAGGAAATTCTTGCTATATACTATTTCTTAGCAAGTCTGGAAGCAGAAGCTTTAATGCCTTTCAGTTTCACGTCCTCTCCCACCCCCTGAGAGGTGCTGACACATACACCACCATCAGTCATGGAGCAGAGCAATGGTCTTCCATTTCTTATCCTCTTCAGTTGTTCCTGAATGTTGCAGTGTCCCATTGCAGCTAATTTTAAATGCTCTATTTTCAGACTAGCAAACAGACATGTAACATGCTGTGGATAAGAATTTGGCAGCTCTGAGAGCTAAACATAGAATTACCATATGATCCAGCAAGTCCATGCCTAGGTATATACCCAAAAGAATTGAAAGCAGCGGCTCAAACAGATACTCATACTTCAGTGTTCATGCAGCATTACTCACAATACCCAAATGGTAGAAAAAACCCAAGTGTCCATTAACAGATGAAACAAAATATGGTGTATGTATACAGTGGAGTACTGTTCAGGCATAAAAGAATGAAACATGCTGATACACACCGTAACTTGGATGAGTCTTGAAAACATTGTGCCAAGTGCTTTTTTGAGCCAGACACAGAAGGACAAATATTGTGTGATTCTGCTAATATGAAGCACCTAAAATTAATACACTCTTAGAGACAAGAAGTAGAATAGAGGTCACCAGGGATAAAAAGTCATTGTTTAATGTGTTTCTGTTTGGGATCATGAAATGGTTCTGGAGACAGAGCGTGTGGATGACATTCACAACATAAATGTATTTAATGCCACTGAATTGGTACCTTTCAAAACAGTTTAAATGGTAAATATCATGTATATTTTAACACAATTTTAAAATACAGATATGTATTACAGAGCATGCTTTAAATTTTTCTACTAAACATTAGATTTGGGGAACAACAGCTTTGTACTGTTATATTTGGTAAATTTTTTGCTATGTAAATAAAGTAGTAGAGACCCAGCCATGTATATAAATTCATATGGCCTTTTTGATGTGTCTTGCATAAGAGTCTTCCAATGTGTTATCACTGCAGGTCTTGCTAAAATGTTTTTCTGTTTATTTTCAGGAGATGGAGGTATGTCACTCAACTCCCAGTGGCTGACCGTGTCTATGGCGTAGTGTAGTGGCAGTGGCTACAGGCATTTTGTGGTGTTCTGGTAGGCTCTCTTGTGCTTTACTTTGTTTTCACTTGTACTTTGTTTGTTTAGAATTTGTGGAAGTAATTTCCTTACCAAAGAATGACCTGCTGAAGAGAATTGATGGTAAGCATTCTCAAGATTGTTACCCAACTTTCTTTTTCTCCATCCCCAGCAAATGGGGTACTAAGTAGAATTCTGTTTCTTTATATTCTTCCTCATTTAGGTCAAATACCTAGAATCTTGTAAAACTGCCATTGACCACTAACATAACAGTCTTACCTTCTGAGTGATGCAGTTTGAAAACATGAGCAAAACGTTTTATGTCAAGTGAAAGCTTTCAGTAGGGGCTTTATTCCCTATAGAATTGTCAAGTTTATATTCCTGTTCACTAGCCAAAACTATTCTATACTTTTAAGTCTTTAATCCATGGCAATGCAGAGGCATAAGAGTAGATAACTTAGCGGAGCCTCAAGTGTGCTAGTACATTGGATGGGTCTTTGTGCAGGGTATAAATTAAAGGACAGTTTAGTGATACTTCGTCTACAAATATTGAGGCATCTTACATACTGAATGTGATATGCTGATAAAATGAACCCAACTCACCAGCGGGGTGACCCTTTGTAAATTACTAGTCATGTACTTACATTGTGTAATTCCCGGCTAGCCCATCATAGGGCTTTTGTAAAAAACAAGATTATGTGGACAGATGTCCTTTGATGTAACTACACTAGGAAACACTGTACTGAAGACATGATAGGCTCTCCATGGAGCTCCTCTACGCCAGTTGGATAGGCCCCATTCACCTTTTTATAAGGAAATGGATAATCTTCATAATTTGAGTATTCTTAAGTTTTTGTTTCAAAAATTAACTTGAAGCACTGTTTGGAGACCCAAAGTTTTGAAAGCAGCCCCTTCCTTCCATAAGCACCAGTGGCTTATAATTTTATTTCTGTTTGTGTTGTTGGCTTGAAAAGTGAAGTAGGTCTTTCAAAAACTGCTGTGATTTCAGATTCCCAGAAAGCTTCCATTCCTACTTTACCTTGTTGAAAATTAGACCTAAGGTAAAAACCACCTAAAGATCTCAGAGTTAGAAATACTTGTCCTGAAGAGATGCTGTAATTTATTAGGCATTTAGTTAGAAAGCCATAGCTATCAACCATAGCACAGCATTGGGTTTGACAGGTCTCACTGGGTCTGAGGATCTTGCATTAGTTACTACCTTGAATGGGCTCCAGGCCTTTCTAAGCTTTTCTCATAAAAGAAACAAGATGTAGTGCCTACCACTGAGGAGGCATGAGGAAAATTAAACAAGATAATGTTAGCACACAAGTGCTTAAATGCTCTATCCTGTATGTTTTTCCTTTTTTTATATAATAGTATTCTTTTTAAGAAATTCCTTCCTTCTCTCTTCCACCTGACTTAACTTCCCTTCTGGCCTTAGCACCTGCATGCATAGACGAGTAGGACATAATCTTGCCTTCGAAGATCAAAATGCCTCTGAGCTTGTTCCTAAACAAGTGGCCAGAAAAACAAGACAGATTCCAAGTCTGACAGCTACCATCTGAGTGAAACAGAAGTTCTCCTTAAAGTGCACTGTAGGAAGATTCTGAAACCTCAATGGTGATAGAATTCCAGTTCTATCACACATACAGTTTAACTTGCATGTGGAAAGTACATATCCCATAGCAGTGGAAGACACGTGACTCCCTACATAACATAAAGTGCTGAATAATTACTATATAGTGTCCGGGTAGCAAAGCCCTACATGGAGTTATACATGAAGTAATAACTAGATCTATAAACGTAGAGCTTTGCTATTTTAACACATAAAAATCTTCATCTCTAATACATATGCTCATCTTGTCTTTAGTCTTAATTTTGTCTTGTTCTTGTCTTATGCTGGAAATATCTTTTATTCTTCCACAAGAGTGAGATCCGTGATGGCAGAAAATGTCTTGTTTACCACTATATCACCAGCATCTAGCAGAGGAACCAGCACATAGTAGTTTCTCAATAAACACTGGCTGGATGATAAGGGGTATTATCTTTTACTAACTTGACTAACTTGTGGTCTTTGCTTCCTGCAGATCTGGTAGCCGAGGAACATCTGACGGTGGATGCCAGGGTTTATTCCTATGCTCTGGCCCTGAAACATGCAAACACGAAGCCATTTGAAGTGCCCTTCCTCAAGTTTTAAGGCCAAAGGACAATGGCCATGCCTTTATAAACAAAACCACCAGGCCTCCTTCACTAAGACTTTGTATTCAGCTTTAGTCTAATGTAGATTGAAAATAGCTTTTTCATAAAATAAAAGCAACACAGAATGCATGTGGTGGTATGGAACTGTAATTATAGATAGGCTGTAGCCTTCATTTAAATGTTAAATTCCAGCTATGTTAATGAAAAAGAACATAAATGCAGTATGTTTAATCCAATTTTTTTTAAAGCTTAGCTTTTAATTTTATAATCTAGCCCAGGAGATATTATTATTTCTACAGGAAAAAGACCTGAATTCCAGATTAGGGCTACTCCTACTCTCATCCCCCAATATAAAATTCTGTAGCTGGGTGTGCAAATAACTATTTACTACATTAGTGTTTAAACAGAGTTTTTTAAAAAAAGGCCTAAATAGGGGATTTCTTGCCCTTCCTAATTGAATTGTCTGCTGTGTGGAATTAATCTGTGTAGCAGAGGAAGTAAAATCAAAAGAGAATGACATTTGAAACAAGCAAATGTTGACACTTAGCAAGTGTCCTTATGGCCTACTGGCTATTGAAGGTGAAAGGCAGTTGATTCCATTCACCACCCCAAGGGGAAGAGGCGCATGAAAACACAGGGCCCTTCTCTCAAGCATGTGTGCACACTTTAAGAACCTCATTTCCTATCCTTAAGTCAAAAAGGACTGGAAGTTTCTAAAAACCAAATCCACCTGGTTTGGGGCATTACTGGGTTGGTGTTAAACCACTATAAAGGAAAAAAATGGACTGTTTCTGGCTCGTGCTGTGCCTAAAAACCCTGTCATCCAAAAGGTCTGCCCGTGTTACTGGGCCCTTTTCTTATCTCCTGACTGCACTCGGCTCTTGTGTTGGCTTTCAAGGCCTCCATGGGAGTATTGTCTTTGCAGGTCAGTCCCCAGCGAAGGTTCAGGATGCTGCTCCGTGCGGGCCCTGGACACAGGCCCCTCAAACCAGACAGCGTCTGGGTACTAATGCCCCAAATGCCGCAACAGAGTTCCTTTGTCTGCAGGGTCACCATCTTATCCAGACATACTTTGATGAGCAAAACCATAAGATATTTATATTGTACTTTTTAAACAATGATGGAAGGAATTACAGAACTAGGGAACTATATAGATCAAGTCTCCTCTCCCTGTAAACATGAAAATAAAGCCCTGACTACTTGCTCTAATAGTAGCCTTGCCCTGTGCCTCTAAACCTTTTATAAATACCCTTTTTTTAGTCATAGGCATCATGATTCTCCAGAGATCTTCATCCTCTTCCCTAAGCTTTCAAGGACCAAGTCCTATAATCTCCCTTATTACTACCCTTAAAAATCAAGAAGAGACAAGGCATATATTAATATACAAACTGGAGCACAGACTAGTCTCTCCAAATAGATCAGCTCTTCCAGAGCCATTCCCCCCCCAAATTGAAAAACCTACTTTAAATGTTGATGGAGGAGAGGTACATGTAACCCCTGCCTGTCCTTTCTGTCTTTTTCTCTTCCTAAGAGTGCAATTCAGCTAAATCCTATCTAGCTAATCCTAATGCCACTTATGTTATGTATAAACATCAAGACTAGGCTTGGAAAATAAGTCAGTTTGAGAACTGCCAGTCTGGATGTTTTCATTCGCTGACACTGTTAATTTGTCACCTTTTAAAGTTGAAAGTCTCCTATAAAAGGCCTGATTTCCACCTTGAAACTTGCATATAGTAACACTGGGTCTGCCTGTACTTCGTGGTAACAGTGGTCTGAGGCCCTCAGGAGGCGCTCTCCAGCTGACCGCTATACCGTTCTGCCTGCCTTTATTTCAATTGACTTGGCCCTGTACTTACCTGGCTTTGTTATCTTAAGCTACATAAGATATACTTCCTGCACTTTTAGTAAGAAATTAAGAATGGAAAAGGATGTCTTCCAAAAATTAAGTTTGATCTCTTTGGACAATAAAGCAAATACTTTAAAAAATGAGTTATTTATAAAGAACTGTGCTATTTCAAATAGAAGCTGCTATTGCCTAAGACCACTGTTCTGTTCTTTACAAATGTGAGTGACATAACTGACTACCCTCCAATTGGCCACTGTCTCTCCATATTTTTAGGATTAAACACTAAACTGTAATTACATTTGACCTTGTGCAACAGGTGTCTCACGATGGATTTTGTATGAATACAGTGAACCTACACAATGTCAGAAATTTGATACTAGATTAAAAAAATTTTTTCCAACACAACTCAGTTTTATTAAATAAAAGTTTATTGTCTACTGTTTACACTCATGTTGTTGCTATAAAGTACAACAACATACACAAATTTCTAGCTTCAATTACTCACTGTTCACCCCCCACTGAACTACAGACATTGCTTGAGAATTCAATCTTTGCTTTAGGGATTAAAAGAAAGAACTGGGGCTTAGTATCTTGAAAGAATGTTCTCAAGTGGCTTGCTGGAATTCGAAGGCATAGCCAATAGAGTAAAACAGCACAGACTGCTGTCACTGGGAAGAAAGAATGAAAAACAGGAAGGATAATTATAAGCGGTCATTTCTAGTGGCAGATGTAACTGAAGCTTCATTTTGCCCATCTGGGTGGAGTGGCTGCGCTCAGAAGGGACAAATAAGGGAGGGTGGGAACATGGATACTGTGAGTTACAAAAGTATAAAAAGTAATTATATCTAAAATACAGATTAGATATAAATGTTGCAGAACTCATTAAATAAGCTAAAAAATACTGGAAAGTGGCCATCTGAACTACATTTATTTTTAAACAAGTGGGGGGAATACTAAGCATTTTGAACGTGTGCAAAACATCCATGTCACCATCTCACCGTCACAACCGAACATGGCAAGGCGGATACACTGGTTTCCAGCATCACAGGCAACACTACACGTATGTTTTTAAACGAATAATGTAAACTTTAGTTTTAAGGCAGCTGGTACTAATGCTGCACACAGGCTTAGCTTGGTGCCCATTTCAGAAATGGGACAGTTAGCACTTGAAAACAAGAAACTGAGGGAAGGAAAGGGTAACCAGCATTATTTGACAAAAACGGTATGTCAAAATATCTTCCCTTTCACACACACACAAAGAAATACTGGAACATTCAGAAAAACAAAGCACCCATCCCTCCAACTTCAGCCTGTTCCTTAACAAATATTTCAAAATACTGATAAATAATCGTGACTGCAAGCAGGATCCCAGTGCCGGAGCCAATGGCCCCCAGGAAGTCCGCTAACACTGACAGGGCGCCAATGCACAAGCCACCAAATGCAGCTGCTGTGGGGATGTACCTGGAAGACAAAACCCTGAGTCAGGCACAGGGAAGGTGGAGGGGTGACGGGCAGCAGCAGTGCCGCGCCCAAGTGTAACCTGACTCACCCAGCCGGGAGCAGCCCACGGGCTGAGCAGCGGGACCCCGCGGCTACACGCTGAGGAAAGCTCTGTGGTTTAGGGAATGGCTTGGCTTCCCGTCCAGAAACCAGTAAACACCCACGAAAGGCAATACATGACTTTTATGGCAGATTAGAATCCTCAACTGAGATTTAAGTATTAAAATGTTTAATCACTTAAAAATGGGCAACCCTTAGCTCCCTCTTGCAGAGAAATTTCAAAATGCTTTCTAAGTATCTAATTTACATAAGATTTGGATGATCCTTTTGAACAGTAATTCAACCTTGGCTCCTCATTAGAATCACCTGGAGATTGTTCAAAATAATGGGATTGTATTTAAAATACTCCAGAAAGGAAAAAAGTCTGTGGGAAGACAACAGATAAACAAGAATGGCAGTACGTACGATGGTAACTACTTAAGTTGGACAGAGTTGGTGAGAGGAGGTTCATTATGCTACTACTACGCAATCTATTCTATGTTCTAAACAAATACAGAACTTAAATAAAAATACTAATGTCTTGTCAACAAGTGGTTCTAGGAACAAGTGAATATCCACATGCAAAAGAAGACTGTATCACAGCAAACACAAATAAATATCAGCTCCAAGTGGATCACAGACCTAAAGGCAAAACAAAAATAAATCCTCCTGACCTTGGGTGAAGCAATGGTTTCTTAGATACAACACCAAAAGCAGCCAAAGAAAAACTAGGTAAATTGAACTTCATCCAAATTTAAAATTGCATTTAAGGACCATCAAAAAATGAAAAGACAAGCCACAGAATGGGACAAAATATTTGCAAATCATATAGCTAACAAGACATACCCAAAATATTTGTTTTTTAATCTTACAACTTGGTAATACAAAGACAACCCAATTAAAAATGAGCAAAAGATCTGGATAGACATTTCTCCTAAGAAAATGTACAAATGGTTAATAAACATAGGAGAAGATTACCCATCAGGGAAAAGCAAAGCAAAGCCATGCGAACGACCACCCCACACCCACGAGGTGAGTGATCAGACAGCAAGAACCAGTGCGTGAGGCGGCGGCGGCTGGAGCCTTCACTCACTGCTGATGGGAGGGGACAGTGCAGCCCTCGGGAAAACAGTCCAGCAGTTCCTCGACATGTTAAACACAGAGTTACTATGTGACCCAATATTCTACTGAAGAAATGAAACCATACGTCTACACACAATTTGTACAAGTATGTTCACAACAGCATCATTCACAGTGGCCAAACAGTGGAACACACCAAAATTTCCATCAAATGATGAATAAAGAAAATGTGGTATATCCATACATAAGAGAATTATTCACAAATGGAGAACCTGAAAACATGCTAAATGAAAGAAGCTATTCACAAAAGATCACATTACATTGATATGAAATGTCCAGAATAGGCAAAGTTGCCTGAAGCAGGAGGTCGGAGTAGGAATGAGGTACCAGGTTTCTTTCTGAGTGATGAAAATGTTTTTAAAATTTACATTGTAATGATTACACATTCTGAATATACTAAAAACAAAAAAACCCCACGACACTGTGCACTTCATGCAAGTGAACTAAGTGGTATCTGAATTAGATCTCAATAAAGCTGTTATCAAAACACAAAAGACTGATGCCTGGGACCTACCAAATAAATAAATTCCTAGAGGTGGGATATTGGTATTTTTTTCAAAGCTCCCAGGTGATTGTATATGCAGGCAGCCAACAATGAGAATTTCTGATCTACAACATTTTAACAGTGAGCTGAGCAGAAAAGGGAACATAGTTTCAATTAAAATAATTCTTCACATCTCAATTTTGACATAGAGAACAATTCAGTTTTGTGTTAAATTTTGGTTCTTTTGTGTGAAGTAGAATAAAAATTCAAATATGAATTTAAATAAAGAATAGCATTTCAGAATAAATGATAGACTGAAAAGTACATATGCATACACACACACACATTCGCTTCAAGAATTAAATCCAATGACCTTACCTATTGAGCTCATGAACCATAGAGGTATCTCTGTGGCCCCTCATTACCATTTGCTGTTCTTTAAGCTGTTTAGCTACCTGCAAAGACAAAAACAACTTAAAATCAACCTCTTAACATTTCACCACTTACTATCCAGCAGGTTCTGTGCAAAGTGCTTCCTACACACTGATAAGTAAAATACAAATGAAGTAGGCACTGTCACATCATACTATTGCCATTCAACCTGAGGCTACAATGCTGCACGACCATGTTACCCACCCATTAAACCACTGTTTCTCTGTTTTTAATTATCACCTCCCTACAGAAATATTAAACACTAAGGAATAAGACTTTGTCAGGTAGAGTTCAGTTTTTGGAGGGGCAAAAACCACTGTAAAATCTAAGAAATAGATTAAAATAAGATTTTACCTTCCAGGAACTATTTTTAACCTCCAGGGGTGACATTACCTCATTAATAATGTATGGATTAAAGTTTAAATTACAATGGTACTTATTAAGAGTGTATCAATTACCATTTTGACACCTAAAAATTATTAATGTTTTTTATTTTCAAATAAATCCAATACTTACATCTTTGGCTGAGGAACCAGACACCTCTATCCACGTCTTAGAAAAGAATGCACAGGATCCTAACATGAAGATGATATAAACCACCACATGGACAGGATCCTCAAATACAGCGCCCATGGACTCAGGAGGAGAAAGATAGTAACAAAGGCCTCCCACTGGGTATGAGCGAGCAGGCCCTCCCCCACTGACATCCTACGGAACAGGGATAAAAGGACAAATGGTCAACCTAACTGGTCAAGCACACCTTTTTCTAACTTTAATTAAAACTGAACAGTTATGATAACGTTTGAAGCTCAAAGCACTCACAGCTAATGATGCTATTAACTTAGGGATTTCCTTTTGTGTCTATTATCTTTACTTCTTTGAAATTACACAGGGAGTATCTATTACATAAAAGACAATGTGACTGTATTAACACAGAAGAGCAAAAAAAACTTCCTATTACATCTACAAGAAGAATCTTGTCGGAATATGACTACATTTATAATCAATCTCTGCTTACACTTTGAATCTAAAATTAAACCGTGTAACAATATGGAACATATTTTTCTACTTCAAAGTATTATATTAAGAATACAATCAATTGAAATACTGGCAGAAGACTAACAACTTGCTGCCTAAGCTTTATATGATTTGTATATTATAAGGAATAATAGTTTTTTGATAGCATTTATAATGGAGTTTTATCCACAAATTTAAGAATTTTTAGATTAATAGAACTAGGAATAGCATGTATTTCCTCATATTAAATAAAATTTTAGGGCATGGGGGTGGCAAAGCAATTATTGGTGAAAATGATCAAAATGTCTGGTTCCTAAATTTACAATTTCCAAATGATTCCTCTACTGTGTCCTAGAATCTCTAATCCCAAATCAAAAGAACTGTTTATAAACTAATTCACTTTCCCAGTAATTCTCTCATTAAAAAGAACCTTAGTTATGATCACAACACAATCTATATCACTCAATGCATTTGTAACTATGAAATCATCATAATTATTTCTGGATTATTAGCTCATTAGGAAGGAAAAGCTGCTCCTCCCCTCATCACATGTAATCAAATTTGTCAAATAAATGAAAAACGAGTATTATGGATAAAGAGAACCCCAGTTCCTTCAACTAATGTTCAAGAGTTTCTGTCTTATCCTATTAAACTTTTAAGTTTAAAAAAATGAGCTTCAGTAAAAGCAGAAAGATCCGTCACCATTACTTACAATGCAAAAGACAGAATATTAAGATAAATGCATAGAACAAGCACCACGTTTCAGGAATAATGGCTATAAAAAATAGTATTCTTTGGTGAAAGACAAATTATAGAATTACATATTCTGCAAAAGAATAAAGGATCTTAGTAGACATCTACAGTTTTAAGGGGGGAATACTCCTTGATCAGGTGATAGAATTTAAACCAATCAAAATTCAATACTACAATAACTCACACTTTAGTAACAATGTGACTGGATTGCTTTAGAAGAAGCTACAATGACAGGATCTATAAAACGAAGTCAAAATGTAGTGGATTCTATTTCTAGCAACTCTAGGCTCCCTTCCGTCTCGTAATTACACGCCTATCTCCAGCTCAGTTAACCCTAAACTAGTTTATTACCATTCAGGCCATGAAAAACATGGTTAAGACAGGAGAGGATAATTTCAGTATTGCCTATATAATCAGCAAATAGCTCTTTCAAAAAGTTATTCTAGACAGCTATAGTGGGATAAGATTGCAAATAGGGAATCACTTTCATGAGAGCAACCATGATTTTAACCTAACAGGTCACTCAACAGAGATCTGAAAACGCTTCTTAGACAGAAAAATAATAAAAAAAGTACTTGGCCAATCTTAGTTTCACAACACTTACCAATTCTTCTAATCAGTGATAAACTCTGTTATGGGAAAGTGATCCAAAAATGTTCTAGCAACTGTTTCAATTATGGTTCATCTCTCTCAGTCAAAGGTATAACCATGAAATGCAAATAATAATACATTTGAATACTTAGAATAAATAACAAAATACTCACGGCCCACTGTCCTAGTAAATTTACTAAGAAGTTGCCACTAAATCGAACAGACAGCATCTGGGAAATGACATACAGGTTTGACACTAAGGCTGACTGCAGGATGATGGGGATGTTGGACGTGTAGAAGAGCTTGATGGGGTAGCTGCTGTACTGCCCGCGGTACCGGGCGGACTTAATGGGCAAGTCAACACGAAATCCCTGAAAAATGAAAATCAAGTAAGAAACTATATATATCAGGTAAAGAATATACATAAGAGGCAAAATAATACCAGCAGGCTGTATGACAAGACAGTGCTAACAAAATTTTCCCTTCTACAGAGACACAGAAATAGAAATCCTTTGCTATTTCATAACCACTAACATTTTGCACCTTAAAGACCAAAGAATGGAATTATTTGCTTGATTATATTCTGAAACACTGACTTGTCAGATACTAACATTTCAAATGGCACCACTTAGTTCAGTGAAGAAAGCATACTTACCTGAAAATATATAACAACAGCAAACACAAAAACTGTAGCAATGAGGTTCATGAGATTGGGTAAATTCTGACGATAGAAAGCCTCCCTTAATGCTCGGACTTTGTCCGTCCTGGTGGCCAGTAAATGAAAGAGAGCTATGACGGCACCCTCAAACTCGGTACCTGATAAGCCAAGACAGAAATGAGCTGTAGACCATTATCCAAAGTTCTCTCAAAGGTCAAAACAAATAACCTTGAAACTCCAGTACACAGCAGAAAATAGGAGTCCAAAAACTTATCAATGTTCATAACACAGCCATGTGTGGAGCTTCTAAAAATATTTAGATCACTGAGGCAAATTTATCTTTTTTAGTGTAAATCTGAAGTTTTCTCAAGAGACTATTCTTGAGGAAAACAGCTGAAGTAGAATAAACCAAAGCAGATATTCAGTTCATAATGATTTGCCTCTCCTTTACTTTAGGGAAGGGAAAGGCTATTTTTAGGGAGGGAACAAAGCAGCAGCAAAGCAGAATAAAGATGCCAGAATAGAGATTTATTATCAAGCTTGCCTTTAACATCATTTTTCCAAGAACATTAATAAACATCACTGCTATTTTCTTAAGGCTGGGATCAGTTTACATGGTAACCATTAGGAAGCTGGGATGGCATTTGAGAGAAGTGGAGATGGATAAGGGGAAAGACAGAATGAAATATTTCAAAATTTAGGTGCTTACAAAGCCAAGTAGAAAAGCAGCAAAAGTGCCTGATCGTACAATAAGTAACAGCTTTCCATCTGAAAAATCGTAATCCACTACCTTTCCATCCTCCTGGGAATGCTGAAATCATTCAAATCAATTACTTCTGCTGCAGTGGCTTATGCAAATAAAAAATTTTAAATCTCTTTGCAACCACTGAAATTTTAATGAGCGGAGGCTACAATTTGGGTATCATTCTGTTTGAAGAAGTGTCTCACACTCCACAGGTCTCTCTTACTAACTTTTACAGTTAGTGTCAGCTGTGCCCCGGACAGCACCCTGGGGTGGACAGCACGTATGCTCATTGCCAATCACTGTTCAGCACACATCCAGCAAACTCGTGCAGGTGCAGTCTGTGCAATGTACCTCTGCCAGTGTTAATAGTAGTGGGACTAAAGGCCTTCCAGACAATGGTTTCACAGATGTTGGTGGCAATAAAGAGGGAAATACCAGACCCCAAGCCGTAACCCTTCTGTAGCAGCTCATCTAACAGCAGCACAATCAAACCAGCAACAAACAACTGTGGGGAAAGAAATGCAAGTGAGCTGAAGCAAGAATAAACTCCGGAGGGAGACGCACACCACCGGCTACTGTCAAAGTACAGGCACTCAGTACTAACACCTAGCCATGGCAGTTACACTACTAGGACACTGCATCTTTTCACTAGCTTTAGTTTAGTCAGAAGCCAGTCCTGCAAATCAGAGGACTGGGAATACCGTCACATTACAAGGCAGACATTTCAACTTTTAAAGTGCGTCCATACACCATCTGAACAGTTTCTCTTACGATGTTTGAATGAGGGACACTGAAAAGCACACTAAAGCAAGAATGTTTGCAGTTGTGGAACTTATGACAGCAAGAAACTGCAAATGAAAGACAATGAATGATACAACTGTACGCTACCATTAAAGGAAAAGCATGTGAACTCTGTTGACACACTGCTGAAGAATTATATATAATATTTTATGTATATAATATTTTATGTACAGCTGACCCTTGAACAAGGTGGGGATTAGGGCCGCCCACCCCCAGCACAGTTGAAATCCACAAATAACTTGGGTCCTCAATCAACTACTAATAGCCTACCATTGACACCAAGCCTTATAGATAATATAAATAGCTGATTAACACATATTTTATATGTTACATGTATTACATACTATATTCTTACAATAAAAGAAGCTAGAGAAAAGAAACTGTTAAGAAAATTGTAAGGAAGAGAAAATACATTGACAGTACTTACTGTATTTAATGGAGGAAAAAAATCCATATTTAAGTGGACCCACAGTTCAAACCTCTGTTGTTCAAGGGTCAACTGTATGTATATTATATATATATTATACATAAAGTAAGTCAAAAAGTAGAGCACAAATATGTACACAGTTTGTTAACCATGTAAAAATACATTCTAAACATATGATGACAGAGATTGGCTGTAAACTGAAGACAATTAAGGGTTCACCATGTTTTAAGACTCATAATTTTTAAAAAAATGAAAAACTACATAAAACTGAAAATTCTTAACTTTTCTCCTGGAGAATACATTTCTGTAAAAGCATGCATCAATTAAAAATAATCCACAGCCTTGCAAGTGACCTCCTTGGTCATATGACTTCTTCCCTGCCCTTCAGTAACCTAATCAAGAGGGGAAGAAAGTGCCTTTCTATGCTCCAATCTCACATCTGTCCCCACTTTTAAATACACGCTCCTACAGAACTGAGAAAATGCCCTTTCCATTCCTCCCAGTCCTGAAGCTTCCCACGCTTCTCCTTTACTCAGTTTACCTGATATCCCTTAAGAGAAAGCAAACTCTAGTACCTCACTCTAAACCGGCTTACCTTAGATTTTTTTTCCTGAACTGTCATTTCCATGGCTGTACAGAGCCTAACTAGTCTATTTCCAGTCTTTTAGTTTGGCTTTCAATGAACTGGAGAAAGGGTACAAGTCTCAGAGCTTCTAAGAGAACTCATGATCCCCTTATTGTTTGAAAATCAAGTTCAACATTTTGACAAGGTAAGAGAGAAGAGAGGACTTACTACTGATTTTGTTTTGACAATGTATGTTAAAAGTAAATAAATACTCCCAATCATAAATACAGAAACCCAATAGGGAAGAACAGCTGTCCACAAACTATCAGCCAACCAAATAGTATTATCATGGGCTTCTGATTAAACGACTTGTCCAAAGTCACACAGGCAGCTCTCAAACATTCGAATTCTCCCAACTGCCTGTTCAGACCAATGATCATCAGACTACAGAGCGATTCGCGGATATCCTGTGAAAGTCAAACTCATATTTTTTTAATTAGAGAAAGGAATTATAGAGGAACCTAAGTTAGGAATGGTTTATATAATTAAAGGAGTAGAATAAAAGATGGTAAAAAGCATGCATGCCTAGGAGGAAATGAAAAGCGCAAAGTTACAGCATCTCATTGACTACAACAGCAATAAAACTGAACACTAAATGTATGGTCTTGTAGAATGTCCAGTACATATGCATTTCTAAAGCATGTATAAAAATAGCACTTTCTATTTCAATCCTGCCCATGCACACACACACACACAACTTAGTTTGATAAAACAATACTTACCTTCAGTATGTGCCATGCACACTGATATTTCCTATTCTTTTTTAAAAATTTTAATCAAGACCTACTATTTAGATTTCAAAACTCACTAGCTGAAAGACACTAACCATGTGAATGAAGCAAGAATAATTAAAGTGAGAAACACTTTACATAACAGCATGCAAATACTTTTCAAAACCTCTGTTTCTACGAGAAAACACACTGATCCAATCTTATCTCTTCAGCATGTGTGCACATTTCCAATGTTAGCAATGCCTTTAAGAGACACAAATGGGCCCCATCTATGATCACACATGAAAAAATTCTCTAAGCATTAGCCTTAGAAGAATTAACCACATGACAAATATTCATACATAAGAAATTATGTAAACAAATTAAATTAGTATATATCCACTGTATCCTTCCTGGAATACAACTATTCCTTGATTTCTTATACTGAAAAACAAAAATTTTATCAATTTAAATTCCTAACTGACTCCACAAGAAGTCAATACTTTCTTCAACTAACCTAGAACTGGTCAACTGGGGTTGCTTATGAATTTAATTATATCCTTACTAAAATACTAGAAAAATGTTACTGATGCATAATGTTCAAAGAACTAGATGCCAATTCTGGGTGTATTTTAAAAAGCAGGGTTAGTCTAAACTACAGACCATAGGTTTCATAAAGCAAATGCTATACAGAGGCAAAATAAGGCAACAATTGTTATAGTGGCATCCTCAGCAATGCAAAAGCGCGTGAAGAGCACCTAAGCACCAAGAGAGCAAAACCAGTTTTCAGGCAACCTTTTCTCCCCACCCAGTGAAGTTCTTCTTCCCCCAATTTCCCAAAGGTTATAAATTTGCCAATCAAGTATTTTTTAAATGGAGACACAAGGACAATGCTATGCTTCAAAGAAACATACCTTACACTAAATGGGGACTCACTGGGGCTCAGAAAACTACCACAGAGCCTGATGGGCAAAACACTTCCATTTCATTAGAAAAGCCCCTGCTATTGTTAATGATGACAATAAATACTTGAACAACTTAGCTCTCCTTGTTTTGAATCATACTCCCCAAATGATTTTATTACGTTTTGCTTCTATATAAGCTTTCTTATTAAAAAAAAAAAAAGAATGGTCAACCATGCCAGTCTGAAACAGTCGTATTTCTCAATATACATATTAATACACTGGGATTTTAATTTTATTTTAAAATATTTTTCTGACCTTGATTCTTTTGCCTATTAAAAACATTTCCTAAATTAATCCTAATTTCATGGAGTGAATAAGAAAAGGCACTTCCAAGATAACCTGAACTCTAGATGCTCAGTATTTAACTTAAGCAAACTTCCTTTCAAAATACAAGGAATAACTATTACATAACTTAAGTACAATCCATTCTGGGGTAACATTTCCAAATGATTTTTTAGGATTATAAATTGGAGAAATAGATTCCAAACTTTACACACTTTAAGATATTTAGCAGAGGGCTAATTAGGTTGGCCTTTAATATTCCATTGCAAAGCATTCATTTAAAAAATCCATGGAATATATGTATGTATGCTTATATATTTCACTGACTGTAAGATATTATTATTTGTAATGTAGTACTCTGTGTACTAGAAAAAAATACTTCCAATTTAACTATGGCACAATAACTTATTACAAAGAATTTTTTATTCCTACTTTTTTAATATACAAAGTTATTTTAGACTCAGACATAGATGCTTACCATCTGGCTTCCTCTTTCTGTTCCTCTGTAACTTTTCATTTCAGAAACAAATCATAACAAATTTTTGGAAGACATTTTAAACAGCACTTAAATTCAAACACATGTTCTATCAATGTATATATATACCCAACTGAGGAAGTGACAATACGAACAGCACTGACCAACTTGACACACATGTGCAGACAATGACTGCTGTCATGACTGCCACCTACTGACAAGCAATTGTAAGATACTATCAACTGTAAGAAAACATCCTGATTTCAGAGACATCAAAATGTGAAAAATGTGCAATTAATGAAATAGTTGATCCATAATTCTTTTATATCATGTAGCTAGCTATGAGGCTACTGCAATAAATGTTTTTTACATCAACACAATTTATATATCACTTCAATAACCGAAATATAATTAAATAATTGAAAAGGAAGAAAATGAATATATTAATTACCAAAAGAATTATTAGAAAAGAAAAAAGGAATCAAGGTCTTTTGTTTTCTACACATGAAAAATTGGATTTCTTACCTGAATAATGATAAGGAGGCAGATTCCAGCACCCATTTCAGCAGGATCCCCATACATGCCCGTCATGACATACACAATGGCTTGCCCAATGGTAATGATCATACCAAATACTGACAAAAATTGGGGGAAAAGGAGTACATGCTTACAACCAAACACAAAAAAGACTAGAAAAACATCTTTACCACAATACTCTCAAATTTGGAAAAGGCTCTTTAATTATATTAATGCTTACACTTCTGGGCTCCATTGAATAGAGCTCTATCTTTGGGTGTATCTCCAACTTCAATGATTTTGGCTCCAGCTAACAACTGCATAATCAAACCAGATGTTACAATTGGGGAGATACCCAATTCCATTAATGTTCCTATAAAGAAAGGGGAATGAAGTAAATATCTCTACTATATCCAGTGTAGATTAATTTAGGCACATCTCAGTCCTTAATGATATTTATTGAAATGTACACATAAATTTTAACAAGCAAATTTTCATTCCTTAAAATTAACTGCTATAGGGAGGGATTGGATTAAAGATGGCGGCTGAGAGGTGAGAAACAGGCTTCCTCTTAAAACTGCATATAATATGAAAATATAACTAATACAACTACTCCTGAAAGAGCAACAGGAAAGAAGACTGCGCCAGACTGGATACACCTGGAGAAAACAGCAGACCTCACAGAACAGGGTAACGTACCAAAGCCGTGGCCCGGCGGAACCCAAGCCCTTCCCCCATCCCAGCTCACCAGAGGAGGAAGAGAAACAGAGCAGGGAGGGAGTGGAAGCCTGGGACTGCTGAATACCTAACTCCGGAGATCTGCCCTGGGAACACAAACCTACATTTCATGGTGCTTGCATGGTACTCTTGTGAATAGGGGGTTGGAAAGCTAAGACAGGCAGAATTCATGGAGAGACTGAGATTCCAGCTGCTTGTGGAAAGCAGGGATCCATATCCGGCTGTTCTGGGACAAAAGAAAGGTGGGCAGTCTGAAAGACTTCCTAACAAGGAAGCCCTTAGCAAGAGGGCTGCTAAAGGGGCAAGGATTGCACAGAGCTTACTGCTCAGGAGAGAGGACAGGTAGACAAAATTGTCTGGGTGTACTATGCCCAGCAGTTTGGGAGCTTTCTCATATAGACTCTCATATTTAAGGAGGAAAAAGAAATCTTCCTCCTTAGACGATCTTCAGGTGCTCCAGCTCCCTGGCTGGCTACACAGCTCCAAGGACCCCCTCCGTGATATGCCACCTACTGCGCCTTTCTCCTAGCCAGCCAACCTGGCTCGCAAACCAGCAAACCCTACCCTGGTGTCAGACCAGCCAGAGGGAAGCCCTGTCTACAGCAACTACAAACGCAAAGGATACAGGTTTATACCTGTGTGCTCAGCCCACTGGTTCAGGCAGTGGAGACAGGCATAGCAGCCGGGTAGCAGGAAACAGCTCTTTCCTTCCCCAAGGCACCAATACCACTCCCCTGCAACCCCCGACACTGCTTCAGGGGCTGAGCAGCTCCAGGGAGTAGAGCTTATGGGCACTAGAGGACGCCATAAACAAATATGAAACGCTAAAGAAACTTAGTTCAGAGTAAAATTATTAATACAACTCCTGAGAAATATTTAAATGACATTGATCTCATGACTCTTCCTGAAAGGGAGTTCAAAATAAAAATCATCAACATGCTCATGGAGGTACGGAAAGATATTCAAGAACTCAGGAATGAATTCTGGTCAGAGATCCAATCGTTGAAAAGCACAATGGAGGGCATTAAAAGCAGCCTGGATATGGTGGAGAGGAAAAATGAAATTGAAACTAGAGAAGAGGAATACAAAGAAGCTGAGGCACAGAGAGAAAAAAAGATCTCTAAGAATGAAAGAATATTCAGAGAACTGTGTGACCAATCCAATCGGGACAATATCTGCATTATAAGGGTGCCCGAAGAAGACAGAGAAAAGGCAATAGAAAGTGTTTTTGAGGAGGTAATTACTGAAAACTTCACCAATCTGGGGAGGAGATAGTCTCTCAGGCCATGGAGATGCACAGATCTTCCAAGACAAGGGACACAAGGAAGACAACACCAAGTATTTAAAATGGCAAATATCAAGGATAAGGACAGACTATTGAAAACAGCCAGAGAGAGAAATAAGATCACATACAAAGGAAAACCCATCAGGCTATCATCAGACTTCTCAGCAGAAACCTTACAGGCCAGAAGGGAGTGGCATGATGTATTTAATGCAATGAAGCAGAATGGCCTCGAACCAAGAATATCCTACATGGCAAGATTATCATTTAAATTTGAAGGAGGGATTAAAGAATTTCCAGATAGCAAAAGCTGAGAGAATTTACCTCCCACAAACCATCTCGACAGTGTACTTTGGAGGGACTGTTATAGATGGAAATGTTCCTAAGGATTAATAGCTGTCCCCAGAGGTAATAAAACCACAGTAAACAAAGTAGAACAGCTAATTACTAAGCAAATGCAAAATTAAATTAATTATGATCAAAGGCAATCAAGGGATAAAGAGTACAGAATATGATACCTAATATATAAAGAATGGAGGAGGAAGAAAAAGAAGAAAAAAAGAAAGACTGTGTTTGTAATATCATTATTGAGTTAAGTTAGATTCTTAGATAGGAAGAAAGTTAACCTTGAACCTTGGTAACCACGATTCTAAAGCCTGCAATGCCAGTAAGTACATACCTATCGATAATCACCATAAATATAAAAGGACTGAATGCACCAATCAAAAGACATAGAGTCACTGAATGGATAAAAAAACAAGACCCATCTATATGCTGCCCAGAAGAGACTCACTTTAAACCCAAAGACATACACAGACTAAAAGTGAAGGGATGGAAAAAGATATTTCAGACAACTAATAGGGAGAAAAAAGCAGGAGTTGCAGTACTTATATCAGACAAAGTAGACCTCAAAACAAAGAAAGTCACAACAGACAAAGAAGGACATTACATAAAGATAAAAGGGTCAATCTAACAAAAAGATATAACCATTATAATTATCTATGTGCCCAACACAGGAGCACCCATATATGTGAAACAAATACTAACGAATTAAAAGGGAAACAGAATGCAATGCATTCATTCTAGGAGACTTCAACACTCCACTCACTCTGAAAGACAGATCAACCAGACAGAAAATAAGTAAGGAGACAGAGGCACTGAACAACACATTAGAACAGATGGACTTAACAGACATCAACAGAACTCTACACCCAAAAGCGGAAGAATACACATTCTTCTCAAGTGCACATGGAACATTTTCAAGAATACATCATATACTAGGCCACAAAAAGAGTCTTGGTAAATTAAAAAAGACTAAATACTACCAACCAGTTTCTCAGACCACATAGGTATGAAACTAGAAATAAATTACGCAAAGAAAATGAAAAATCCGACAAACACATGGAGGCTTCACAACATGCTCCTAAATAACCAATGGATCAATGACCAAATAAAAAGAGAGATCAAGCAATATAGGGAGACAAACGACAATAATAATTCAACATTGCAAAATCTGTGGGACACAGTGAAGACTGTGCTAAAAAGAAAGTATATTGCAACACAGGCCTACCACAGGAAAGAAGAACAATCCCATATGAGCAGTCTAAACTCACAATTAATGACACAAAAAATGAAGAACAAATGAGACCCAAAGTCAGTAGAAGGAGGGACATAATAAAGATTAGAGCATAAATAAATAAAATCGGTAAGAATTAAATAATAGAAAGGATCAAAGCAAGAGCTGGTTCTTTGAGAAAACAAAGAAAATATATAAACACCTAGCCATATTTATCAAGAAAAAAAGAGAGTCTACTCACACAAACAGATTCAAAAATGAGAAAGGAAAAATCACTACGGATACCACAGAAATACAAAGAACTATTAGAGAATACTATGAAAAATTATATGGTAATAAACTGGATAACCTAGAAGAAATGGACAGCTTTCTAGAAAAATACAACCTTCCAAGGCTGACCCAGGAAGAAACAGAGAATCTGGACAGACCAATTACCAGCAACAAAATTGAATTGGTAATCAAAAACCTACCTAAGAGCAAAACGCCTGAACCAGATGGCTTCACCGCTGATTTTTAGCAAACATTTAGTGAAGACCTAATACCCGTCATCATTAAAGTTCCAAAGAATAGAAGAGGGAAAACTTCCAAACTCATTCTATGAGGCCAGCATCACTCTATACCCAAACTAGGCAAAGACACCACAAAAAAAGAAAATTACAGACCAATATCCCTGATGAACATAGATGCAAAAATACTCAACAAAATATTAGCAAACCAAATTCAAAAATACATCAAAAAGATCATCCAACACGATCAAGTAGGATTTATTCCAGGGATGCAAGGTTGGTACAACATTTGAAAATCCATCAACATCATCCACGACATCAACAAAAAACAGGACAAAAAACACATAATCATCTCCATAGATGCTGAAAAAGCATTTCACAAAATTCAACATCCATTCATAATAAAAACTCTCAACAAAATGGGTATAGAGGGCTAGTACCTCAACATAATAAAGGCCATATAAGACAAACCTACAGCTAACATTATACTTAACAGGGAGAAGCTGAAAGCTTTTCCTTTAAGATCGGGAACAAGACAAGGATGCCCACTGTCCCCACTTCTATTCAACATAGTTCTGGAGGTCCTAGCCACGGCAATCAGACAACAAAAAGAAATAAAAGGCATCCAGATTGGCAAGGAAGAAGTTAAACTGTCCCTGTTTGCAGATGACATGATAGTGTATGTACATAAAAAACCCTAAAGAATTCACTCCAAAACTAATAGATCTAATACCTGAATTCAGCAAAGTTGTGGGATACAAATTAATACGCAGAAATCTGTGGCATTTCTATACACTAACAATGAACTAGCAGAGAGAGAAACCAGGAAAAACAATTCTATTCACAGTTGCATCAAAAAGAATAAAATACTTAGGAATAAACCGAACCAAGGAAGTGAAAGACCTATACTGTGAAAACTACAAGACACTCATGAGAGAAATTAAAGAAGATACCAATAAATGGAAACACATCCCATGCTCATGGCTAGGAAGAATTAATATTGTCAAAATGGCCATTCTGCCTAAAGCAATCTACAGATTCAATGCAATTCCAGCAAAATCCCAGCAGCATTCTTCAATGAATGAGAGCAAATCGTTCTAAAACTCATATGGAACCACAAAAGACCCAAATAGCCAAAGGTATCCTGAGAAGGAAGAATAAAGCCAGGGGAGGAGGATTATGCTCCCCAACTTCAAGCTCTACTATGAAGCCACAGTAATCAAGACAATTTGGTACTGGCACAAGAACAGAACCATAGACCAAAAGGAACAGACTAGAGAGCCCTGATATAAACCCAACCATATCTGGTCAATTAATATATGATAAAGGAGCCATGGACATACAGTGGGGAAATGACAGTCTTTTCAACAGTTTGGTGTTGGCAAAACTGGACAGCTACATGTAAGAGAATGAAACTGGATTATTGTTTAACCCCATACACAAAAGTAAACTCGAAATGGATCAAGGACCTGAATCTAATCTAAGTCATGAAACCATAAAAATCTTAGAAGACAACACAGGCAAAAATCTCCTGAATATAAACATGAGCAACTTCTTCCTGAACGCATCTCCTCAAGCAAGGAAAACAAAAGCAAAAATGAACTCATGGGACTAAATCAAATTAAAAAGTTTCTGTATGGCAAAGGATACCATCAACAGAACAAAAAGGCATCCCACAGTATGGGAGAATATATTTGTAAATGACATATCCGACAAGGGTTTAACATCCAAAATATACAAAAAACTTAAAACGCCTCAACACCCAAAAAGCAAATAACCTAATCAAAAAATGGGCAGAGGATATTAAGAAGAAATTCTCCAAAGAAGAAATTTAGATGGCCAACAGATCCATGAAAAGATGCTCCATATCACCAATCATCAGGGAAATGCAAATTAAAACCACAATGAGATATCACCTCACACCAGTAAGGATGGCTAGCATCCAAACTAAAAACAACAAGTGCTGGGGAGGATGTGGAGAAAGGGGAACCCTTCTATACTGCTGGTGGGAATGTAAGCTAGTTCAACCATTGTGGAAAGCAATATGGAGGTTCCTCAAAAAACTAAAAATAGAAATACCATTTGACCCAGGAATCCCACTCCTTGGAATTTACCCAAAGAATACAACTTCTCAGGTTCAAAAAGACATATGCACCCCTATGTTTATTGCAGCACTTTTTACAATAGCCTATACATGGAAGCAACCTAAGTGTCCATCAGTAGATGAATGGATAAAGAAGAGGTGGTACATATACACAATGGAATACTATTCAGCCATAAGAAACAAATCCTACCATTTGCAGCAACATGGATGGAGCTGGAGGATATTTTACTCAGTGAAATAAGCCAGGCGAATAAAGACAAGTGCCTAATGATTTCCCTCATTTGTGGAGTATAACAACGAAGCAAAACTGAAGGAACAAAATAGCAGCAGACTCAGAGACCCCAGGAAGGGACTAGTGGTTATGAAAGGGGAAGGGTGTGGGAGGGTGGGGGGACGGTAGGAGAAGGGGATTGAGGGGTATTATGTTTAGTACACATGGTATGGGGGATCAAGGGGAAAACAGTGTAGCACAGAGAAGGCAAACAGTGAATCTGTGGCATCTTACTACACTGATGGACAGTGACTGCATTGGAGTATGGGTGGGGACTTGATAATATGGGTAAATGTAGTAACCACATTGTCTTTTCATGTGAAACCTTCATAAGAGTTTATATCAATAATACCTTAATAAAAATAAATACATAAATAAAAAACAAAAATTAACTGCTAAAGACTCTCATTTGTTAATATAACCTTGCAACCGTGTATCAAATCAAAATTACCATAAACACTGGAAAATGTAAATTTCTGTGAATTCTAAACTTGATCTCCCAAGACTTCTGTCTAAATTATTATTTTTAAAACTTACACTAAACATTTTATTTCAGTGCAAAATAGAAATGTTACATGCCAAGCCCGAAAATTAAATGATGTTTAAGAATATCTGTGGCTTTCTAATTCAAAATCTAGAATTACATAAAAGTCATCTAAATCAGTGTTGTAGAATATTTAGTGGCATGAAAAATGTTCATAACACAGGGACTAGAAAAATATACTTGAAAACAGTATGTACAGCTTCATTTCATTCAATGTTTAAGTGGAAAAACAAGTTTCCTGTTATTTCAGTCTGGTTGTCAAGATGTTTATATTGTTATTTTTACCCCGGTATTATGGGTGATTTTTTATCTTTTTGCCTCTATTTTCTAAGTCTTTCTTCACAGAAAATATGTACTGCTGTTACAGTGAAAAATAAGAAAACCAAGGGTATAAGGTAACATTAGAACTGATTCTACATGGTCAAGACTGTTTCTGGTTATTTCATCAAATCACAACCTTAAATCCTGGCTTATTAATATAAGAAAAGATTCCATCTTACAAGATCTTCATGTTTTCTCAAGTACTTCTTCAACAGTAAAAGATAAAAACATTTTCTCATTGTAAAAGTCAGTGGGCAGGTATAGACTTTTTTTTAAGTCAAATCGCCAAAATTTATAATTGTCAAATGGATCTAGTCCAAAAATAAATTCAATCAAGCTTTAATGAATATTCATATAGGAGATATGGTGCCTCAAATCAGCAGTGAAAAGAAGGATAAATGGACCTTGGCAAGTGACTGGCCATTTATAGAAAATTAAGCCTAGATTCCTTACCTTGTGATTTACATCAAAACAAAGGACAGATGTATAGAGAATATAACCATAAAAGACAAATGATAAAAGTACCAGAACTGAGTATGCTTATAATCTTGGGAAAGAAAAAGCCTTTCTAAGCATGATAAAAAAACATAGATGCCACACTGAAAAAGATGGGCAATATGATTAGATACAAATAAGAAACTTCCATGTGCCCAGCAACAGCACAACAGTTAAAAGTAGAATATTAAAATAAAAATGACAAAGACCTCATATCTCTAAAATGCAAAAAGTTCTTACAAATCAATTTTTAAAATGAACCAACAGAAAAAGGAAATACAAATAAGAAAAAGAGATACATGACCTGGCTGCTGTCAATGATGCTCTTTCTGGGGAAAATACTGACAACATAGGAAAGGAACCCAGTACCCAAATCTGTGCCATATAACCTTGAAACCCTAACCAAAGTTGATCCTGAGTAAATCCTGATAACTTGGGATTTTGAATTAAGAACCAAAGAACCCAGGAGTTGTTGGAGCTAAATCACAAAAAAAGGGTTTGCAACCCCTGCTGGTGAGGTCTGAAGGCTGCAGGGTCCACTTTCCCCAAGGCTTGGCTGTTCTACCTCCTCTTTGGATTACATAAAATAGCCAGTATCTTTCCAATAAATTCCATTTGTGTGTGCAAACCAGTCAGTAATTTTCTATTACTTATAACAAGTTCATTCACAGAAGAACAAATAGTCAATAAAAATATAAAATGGTGTTCAAGCTCACCAATACATAAAGAAATACAAACTAAAAAAACAGATACCAATTTTTATCAGTCTGACTGACAAAGACTAAACAATTAATAATATCCTGTTAGTAGAGACAGTCATCCTTATGTGGCACCGCTGTGTGTGTAAAATAATACAACCCTTCTGGAAGGTAATTTGCATTATCTGTCAAAAGTTTAAATGTAACCTTCTAAACAAACAGTTAAGCTTCTATAAATTAATTCTATTTAAAAATTACAGAAGAGTGTGGTAACATTCATGGTAGCACTGGTTATAAAGATATAAAACTGGGAAATAACTAAATGTATGACAGAAGAGGACCTTAATGACCCGGAACCATACTTTAAAGGCAGTCCTTACTTTGTCTCCAAGTCCTTCATGATCTGGCTCTTGGACTCAACTGCAACATCATGTCCTTCCATATTTTCCTTTGCATATTTTCTTCTAGCCACACAGACTCCTCATGGCTCTCTGAACACATTAAGCACACTCCCATCTCAGGGCCTTTGCACTTGTTATTCCCTAAAATGTTTTTCCCTCAGTTCTTCACACAGTCTTATTTCTGATGTCCTGTACATGCCTGCTCAAATGTCCCTACCACGTCCCAAATATACTTCATGTAGAGTCTACCTCCCCAAATACAGTAATATAAACTCCACAACAACAGTCATTGTCTTGATCATTGCTTTCCTTTCAGCACCTAGCACAAAGCTTGGCACATATTAAGAACTCGATAAGTATCTGCTGAATGAATGATTGAGTAAATCGTGGCATATCCATACAAAGAAATAGTATATCCCCATTAAATCAAGTATCTCATCCAAGATATTAAGTGAACAAGCAACTAGCAGAATAGTTGTATAGTATATCTTATGTTTTAGTAAAAAAAAAAATTTTTTTATTTATTTCTGAATGTGAATTTATATGTAAAAATACATGAGAATGTACATTCAGACAAAAGGTCTGGAGAAATATTCACCAAAATCTATTATCTTCCCAAGAGTTACTACTGAGATGTGAGATTTTTGTTTTCAGCTTATATAAACCTGCATATAAATGGTGCATTTTTAATAATAATCAAATATTATTTCCTTAATCTAAAAAAATTACCAAAAAGGCCCTCACGGTCCAGTCCCTGCCTCACTGACCAGCATCACGCCATGTTGCCTGCGCAGGTGTGTGTCACCTCAGGCCTCCCCAACACACATGCCAAACTCCCAAACAAATGCTCTTCCAGCCTCACCTCCTCCCTGACTCTGCAGCCTGGGGTCTTTCAGTCTCATCAAAAATCCAAAAATAGACTTCCAAGGGTCCACGAACTTCCTTAGATACTATGCAAAATCCATATGTATGAGTACATATGCATTTTTCTTAGAGTATATATAAATTTAATTAGATTCTCAAAGGAAACACAACCCATAAAAGGATGGAGACCAAGGCTTTAAACAGTGCAAAGCATTGCATTCCTGTCGTACCTCTGTTCATACATATTTCTATTATTACAATAAACACATAGTTTTGTAGTTATTTGTTGGTCTCTTCTCCTAGGTAATGAGTTACTTCTAGCATATCTTTCCCCTCCCCGTAGACATCAAAAATAGTTGTTTCTACATTTCCAGATCTATTTGCTGTCAGTACTACTATGGAGGCAAAAGAAAAGAAGTACAGACCTCTGTTGGATGCAAGAATGACTCTCATCCAGTAGAAAGGATCAGCAGAATCTGATGACATGATTCCAAACAGTGGTATCTATAATAGCACATAAAATATTATTTATAGAATGCATTACATAAATTAAGCTTTAACTTAATTTAAGGAATTCACTTAATATTAGCAATACTTAACCACTACTTCTCATGTTCTGTAACAAAACAAACATACCTTAAAAGTCAAATTCTTTCATGAAAATAAAAACAACAGAAATCATTACTTGCAGTATTTCACTAGTAAATACTCCTATCAGCATGGAGATCTGTAGCACACCAATGCAAATATAATTAACACTACCAAACTGTATTCTTAAAAATGCTTATGATGGTAAATGTTATGGGTTTTTTACAATTAAAAAAATACTATCAGTAAATTGTAGGATATATCTTCCTACTTATAGAATAATTTTTGCAAAGCTATGGGTACTAATGACAGAATATTACGCAGCTACTAAAAATTATACTTATGAAGCTTATAATAGCAGGAGGGTGTACTTATGTTGTAAAATTAATTGTAAAACTGTGGTTCTCAACCAGGACAATTTTGCAATATCTGATGATATTTTTTGGTTGTCACAACTGAAGGGAAGAATGCTACTAGCATCCAGAGGTAGGTCAGGATGCTGCTTACAAGCTACAATTCCGGAATAGCACCCCACAACGACGAATTACCTGGACTAAAATTCAGTACCACTGTTGAGAAGCCCTGATATAAAAAGAAAGGTACAAAACTGAATAAATAAAGTAAAAGTTCAGCACTGTAAAAATATGCATAGAAGACTTTACCTCAAGGATTAAAGATGGCAGAGTGAGAGGTGAGCCAGAGGCCTCCTCCCAAAGCCACATATAATACGAAAATATAGTTAATACAACTAATCCTAAAAGAGCAACAGGAAAGAAGGCTGCACAAGACTGCATACACCTAGAGAAAAGAGCAGACCTCACGAACCAGGGCAACGTACCAAAGCCATGATCCAGCAGGACCCAAGCCCTTCCCCCACCCCAGCTCACGAAAGAAGGAAGAGAAACAGAGTGGGGAGGGGGTGGAATCCTAGGACTGCTGAACACCCAGCCTGGAGATCTGCTTTGGGAGCACAAACCTACATTGCATGGTGCTCTGGAAATTAGTGGGGTTGGAAAGCCAAAACAGGTGGAATACCTGGAGAGACTGACATTTCAGCCTCTGTGGAAAACTGGGATCCACATCTGGTTGCTCTGGGACAAAAGAAAGGCGAGCAGTCTGAGAGACTTCCTAACAGCAAGAGGGTGGCTAAAGGGGCAAGGACTGCACATAGCTTGCTGCTCAGGAGAAAGGACAAGTGGACAAAACTGTCTGGGTGAACTCTGCCCAGCAGGTGGGGAACTTTCAGGAACTTCAGGTGCTCCATCACCCTGGCTGGCTACACAGCTCTGAGGCCCCCCACCATGATATGCACCCTGCTGAGCCTTTCTCCTGGCCAGCCCACACCTGGCTCGCAAACCGGCAGTCCCTGCCCTGCCTTCAGGCCAGTCACAAGGAGGCCCTGCCTACGGCAGCTACAAACACAAAGCATAGAGGCTTACACGTATGTGCTTGGCCCACTGGTTCTGGCAGTGGAGACAGGCACAGCACACAGGAAGCAGGAAACAGCACTTTCCTCCCCCCCAGGCACCACTGCTGCTCCACAGCGACCAACAACATCATGCTGGGGGCAGAGTAGCTTCAGAGAGTATAGCTTCTGGGCACTAGAGGGCGCCACCTACATATATGAAATGTCAAAGGAACCTGGTTCAAACCAAAATCCCACAAACAACAGAAAAAGTGAAATTGAACTCATCAATCGTCCTGAGATTTCAAAATAAAAAATCATAAACATGCTCATGGAGGCATAGAATAATATTCAAGAACTCAGGGACAAATTCAGGAAGACGATTAAATCATTAAGGAATTCAATATCTGAAATGAAATATAAAATAGAGGGATTTAAAAGATTACATGAGGTAGAGAAGATGGTAAATGGAATAGAAATTAGAGAAGAGGAATACAAAGAAGCTGAGGCATAGAGAGAGAAAAAAGGATCTCTAGGAATGTAAGAATATTGACAGAACTGTGTGACCAATCCAAACAGAACAATATTGGCATTATAGGGGTACCAGAGGAAGAAAAAGAAAAGGGGATAGAAAGTGTCCATGAGGAAGTATAACTGCTGAAAACTTCCCCAATCTGGGGAAGGAGATAGTATCTCAAGCCATGGAGGTGCACAGATCTCCCAACACAAGGGACCCAAGGAAGACAACACCGCAATATATAATAATTAAAGTGGCAAAGATCAAGGACAAGGACAGAATATTAAAAGCAGCCAGAGAGAGAAAAAAGATCAATATAAAGGAAAACTGATCAGGCTATCATCAGATTTCTCAACAGAAACCTTACAGGCCAGAAGGGAATGGTATGATATATTCAATGCAATGAAACACAAGGGCCTTTAACCAAGAATACACTACGTGGCAAGATTATCATTTAAATTTGAAGGAGGGATTAAACAATTTCCAGATAAGCAAAAGCTGAGAGAATTTACCTCCCATAAACCATCTCTAGAGTATATTTTTGAGGAACTGCTATAGATGGAAGTGTTCCTAAGGCTAAATAGCTGTCACCAGATGAAATAAAATCTCAGTAGAACAACTAATTACAAAGCAGATGCAAAATCAAATCAACTACCCTCAAAGTCAGGCAAGGGATAGACAAAGAGTACAGAATATGATATCTAATATATAAAGAATGGGGGAGGAAGAAAAAGGAGGATAAAAAAAGAACCTTTAGATTCTGTTTGTAATAGCATACTGAGTTAAATTAGACTGTTAGATAGTAAGGGAATTACCCTTGAACGTTTGGTAACCACAAGTCTAAAGCCTACAATGGCAGTAAGTACATACCTATTGATAATCACCCTAAATGTAAATGGTCTGAATGCACCAATCAAAAGAGTCACTCAATGGATAAAAAAACAAGACCCATCTATATGCTGCCTACAAGAGACTCATTTCAAACCCAAAGACATACAGACTAAAAGTGAAGGGATGGAAAAACATATTTCAGGCAACTAATAGGGAGAAAAAAACAGGTGTTGCAGTACTTGTATCAGACAAAATAGACTTCAAAACAAAGAAAGTAACAAAAGATAAAGAAGGACATTACATAATGATAAAGGGGTCAGTCCAACAAGAGGATATAACCATTATAAATATATATGCACCCAACACAGGAGCACCTACATATGTGAAACAAATACTAACAGAATTAAAAGAGGAAATAGAATGCAATGCATTCATTTTAGGAGACTTCAACACACCACTCACTCCAAAGGACAGATCAACCAGACAGAAAATAAGTAAGGGCACAGAGGCACAGATGGACCTAACAGACATCTACAGAACTCTACACCCAAAAGCAGCAGAATACACATTCTTCTCAAGTGCACATGGACATTTTCAAGAATACATAAAATACGAGGCCATAAAAAGAGCCTCAGAAAATTTAAAAAGATTGAAATAGTACCAACCAGCCTCTCAGACCACACAAGTATGAGACTAAATATAAACTATGCAAAGAAAATGAAAAAGCCCACAAACACATGGAGGCTTCACAACATGCTCCTAAATAATCAATGGATCAATGACCAAATAAAAACAGAGATCAAGCAATATATGGAGACAAATGACAACAATAATACAATATCGCAAAATCTGTGGGACACAATAAAGGCTGCGCTAAGAGTAAAGTATATAGCAATACAGGACTACCTCAGGAAAGAAGAACAATCCCAAATGAACAGTCTAACCTCAAAATTAACAAAACTAGAAAAAGAAGACAAATGAAGCCCAAAGTCAGTAGGAGAGACATACTAAAGATTAGAGCAGAAATAAAATCGAGAAGAATAAAACAACAGACAGAATCAATGAAAGAAGGAGCTGCTTCTTCGAGAAAATTAACAAAGTAGATAAACCTCGAGCGAGACCTATCAAGTAAAAAAGAGAGCCTACACACACAAACAGAATCAGAAATGAGAAAGGAAAAATCATTACAGACACCACAGATACACAAAGAATTATGAGAGAATCCTATGAAAAATTATATGCCAACAAAGTGGATAACCTAGAAGAAATGGACAACTTTCTAGAAAAATACAACTATCCAAGGCTGACCCAGAAAGAAACAGAAATCTGAACAGATCAATTAACAGGAACGAAACTGAATTGGTAACCAAAAAACTACCAAGAACAAAGTCCGTGAACCAGATGGCTTCACCACTGAATTTTATCAAACATTTAGTGAAGACTTAACACCCATCCTCATTAAAGTTTTCCAAAAAGTAGACGAGGAGGGAATATTTCCAAACTCATTCAATGAGGCCAACATCACTCTAATACCAAAACCAGGGAAAGACACCACAACAAAAGAAAATTACAGACCAATATCCCTGATGAACATAGACTCAAAAATACTCAACAAAATATAAGGAAACCGAATTCAAAAATACATCAAAAAGATCATTCATCATGATCAAGTTCAATTACTCCAGGGATGCAAGGATGGTAAAATATTCGAAAATCCATCAACATCATCTACCACAACAACAAAAAGGACAAAAACCACATGATCATCTCCATAGATGCTGAAAAAGCGTTCAACAAAATTCAATATCCATTTATGATAAAAACTCTCAACAAAATGGGTATAGAGGGCAAGTACCTCAACATAACAAAGACCATATATGACAAAGCCACAGCCAACATCACACTTAACAGCAAAAAGCTGAAAACTTTTCCTCTAAGATCCAGAACAAGACATGGATGCCCACTCTCTCACCACTTTTATTCAACATAGTAAAGGAGGTCCTAGCCACGTCAATCAGACAACACAAAGAAATAAAAGGCATCCAGATAGGTAAGGAACAAGTTAAACTGTCACTGACGCAGATGACATGATATTGTACATAAAAATCCCTAAAGAATTCACTACAAAACTACTAGAACTAATAACTTAATTCAGCAAAGTTGGAGGATACAAAATTAATACACAGAAATCTGTTGCATTCCTATATACTAATGATGAACTAGCAGAAAGAGAAATCAGGAAAACAATTTCATTCACAATTACATCAAAAAGAATAAAATAGGAATAAACCTAACCAAGGAAGTGAAAGACCTATACCCTGAAAACTACAAGACACTCACATGAGAGAAATTAAAGAAGATGCCAATAAATGGAAACACATTCCATGCTCGTGGATAGGCAGAATTAATATTTTCCTAATAGCCATCCTGTCTAAAGCAATCTATAAATTCAATGCAATCCCTTTCAAAATACCAACAGCATTCTTCCGGGAACTAGAGCAAACAGTTCTAAAATTCATATGGAACCACAAAAGACCCCAATAGCCAAAGATATCCTGAGAAGGAAGAATAAAGCTGGGAGGATTATGTTCCCTGACTTCAAGCTCTACTACAAAGCCACAGTAATCAACGCAATTTGGTACTGGCACAAGAACAGACCTATAGACCAATGGAACAGACTAGAGAGCCCAGTATATTAACTCAAGCATATATGATCAATTAACATATGATAAAGGAGCCATGATATACAATGGGGAAATGACAGCTTCTACAACAACTGGTGTTGGCAAAACTGGACAGCTACATGTAACAGAATGAAACTGGATTATTGTCTAACCTCACACACAAAAGTCAACTCAAAACTGATCTAAGACCTAAATATAAGTCATGAAACCATAAAACTCTCAGAAGAAAACAGGCAAAAATCTCTTGAATATAAACATGAGCAACTTTTTCATGAATGAATCTCCTCAGGCAAGGGAAATAAAAGCAAAAATGAACAAATGGGACTACATCAAGCTAAAAAGCTTCTGTACAGTAAAGGACACCATCAGCAGAACAAAATGGCATCCAACAGTACAGGAGAATATATTTGTAAATGATATATCCAACAAGGGGTTAACATCCAAAATACATAAAAAACTCACATGCCTTAACACCCAAAAAGCAAATAACCCTATTAAAAAATGGGCAGAGGATATGAACAGACACTTCTCCAAAGAAGAAATTTAGATGGCCAATAAGCACATGAAAAGGTGTTGAGAATGAGATAACACCTCACACCAGTTAGGATGGCCAACATAGAAAAGACTAGGAACAACAAATGCTGGCAAGGATGCGGAGAAAGTGGAACCCTCCTACACTGCTTGCTGGTGGGAATGTACACTAGTTCAACCATTGTGGAAAGCAATATGGAGGTTCCTCAAGAAACCAAAAATAGAAATACCATTTGACCCAGGAAGTCCACTTCTAGGAATTTACCCAAAGAATACAAGTTCTCAGATTCAAAAAGACATATGCACCCCTATGTTTATCGCAGCACTATTTACAATAGCCAAGATATGGAAGCAACCTAACTGTCCATTAGTAGATGAATGGATAAAGAAGATGTGGTACATATACACAAAGGAATATTATTCAGCCATAAGAAAGAAACAAATCCTACCATTTGCAACAACATGGATGGAGCTAGAGGGTATTATGCTCAGTGAAGTAAGTCAGGCAGAGGAAGAGAAATACCAAATGATTTCCCTCATTTGTGGGGTATTAACAATGAAGCAAAACTGAAGGAACAAAATAGCAGCAGACTCACAGACTCCAAGTAATGACTAGCAGTTACCAAAGGGGAGGGGAGTTACTAAAGGGCAGGTGGGGAGGGCAGGTGAAGGGGATTGAGGGGTATTATGATTAGTGCACCTGGTGTGTGTGGGGTCACAGGGAAGACAGTTCAGCACAGAGAAGATAAATTGGCACTCTATAGCATCTTACTACACTGATGGACAGTGACTGCTATGCACTATGGGAGGAACTTGATAATAAGGGTGAATGTAGTTACCACATGGTTTTTCTTGTGAAACCTTCATAAGAGTGTGTATCAATGATACCTTAATAAAAAAATGCATGGAAGACAAAAGTAGGTATAAATATTATTTAAGATGTTGAACAGTGATTATCTGTAGGTGGTGGAATTATGGTTTACTTTTTCTTCTTTATTCTTTTCAGCATTTATCAAATTTTGTGTAATGAGCATGCAGTTACTTTTCAATCAGGAATAAGAATTCAGAATGCTTCCTACTATATGACTCATGTTTAGGACACAGCAGTTGGCCATTACTCCTCCCTATGTGGGAACTGACAAAAAGAAAAATATACTTCCAACTGCAAAAACCTTCTTTATGTGAAACTGATTAAAAAAAAGTTTCAATTGCTGCCAGTAATTTTAAACAACCCATCTGATCAACTTACACCCCTCTGGACATCTGAATTTATAGCTGGGTCACAAAACTGGTGAAGCAAGGAGTGTGGCTATTTTATGTGCATCCTGTAAATGCAAATACTCTCCAGCTACTGTGAGAGATGAGGAGGAATTAAGGTACTGTATGAAAACAAATTCACACTACAAGACAGTCCATATCACAGTAACTCCCTAAGCGGGCGTGGGGTCAAATTGCCTGCCTTAATTGCACATGACAGAGATAGCCATTACCTCCACCATAAGTGTTGTGTGGGGTGCTGAACAAGAAAAAGCCAGCCCACCTCCCCAAAGTAACTGTGTTCCCTCTCTTCTGCAGCTAACAGGATCACCAGACACAGTCAGTGTCTAATTTTCTTCCTTAGTTAATTCCATAGCTAAAGGACCACATACGATAGCTGGGCCGCAACAGGAGCTATTTTCTATGACTGTCACAGTTGCAGAATTCCAGACTTTGCCCTTTATTCCATATGATAATTGGTTTCAACTTGACAAAATTAGTGTAATACTTCAGAGAAACAAGCATTCCATGGCTTAATGGAAATCCTGACCTGATCAGATGGGCAAACAGAAAATTAGCACTAGGGACTTCCCAAGGCAAAGGGAACTGAAAACCATGGCAAGCTACAATTAAATTACAGAATCTCCCTCCCCAATACATAAGATAACACATTTTTTAAAACATGTAAAATAACAAAAACTAAAAAGATTGAAAAAAGCTCAGGAAAAGAAAAAAAATCTGTAAACCAGAAAAAGAAACAACTGGATATACTTGAAGAGCTGGCGGTCATGAGGCTGAAAACAAGACAACTGAGGAGTAGAGAATCGGTACAAAGCTGCTCCTAACGTCACAATGCAAGGCAACAGAATCCGCAGAATTTCCACCACATTCCAAGTCTAGAGAAGAGATATCCTATGTTTTTGCTTCCTTCGGCTTGGAGGGAGCAGAAACAAAGAGTGAGCAGCTGAGAGGAGAAGGATGAGGGAAATGTGCAACGGGGAGCCCTCGGTCTCTGTTACAGGGCCACACTGACCTGGGAAATGGGGCATGATCTGCAGTAGGGAGTCGAAGACGGCCTCCTCACGAGACATTTTAACAAAATTCTAAGAAAGAAAGAGCAAGGCCCCGGTAGCAGTTGCTGCACTTGGCTTATGTGGGGTTCAAGAAAACTGGGTAGGAAACCCCAAACCCTTAAACTGTGGCTAGGAGAGGAAAATCAACCTATTTGAGATTTGAAAGAGAATGAAGAAACTGCCTTCACTGGGCAGAACCACCTAAGCAGGAGAAAGACAAAGACTCAGTTTGGCAACTATGTAAACATATTATAGAAAAAAAAAGTAATAAAGGACCAGTAAAATGCATAAATTAATTTACTGTATGAAATAGTCTTGAGAACTGTCACATCTTTGTTTCTTCTTCATGGGTTCTTGCGTTTTAGCTGCAAAGCTTAAAGTATTTACGATCTAGTCCTTTACAGAAAAATGCTTGCTGACCCTTGGGTAAGATTTCAATATTGTGAAGATGATAATTCTAAATTGATATGTCAAATCAAAACAATGCAAGTCACAGTCCCAGCAGGCTTTCTTATAGAAACTAAGAAGCTGATTCTAAAATTTATATGGACATATGAAGAACCTAGAATAGACAAAACCATTTTGAGAAGGAAGAATAAAGTTAAGAACTTTTACAACCTAATTACAGGACTTGTATAAAGCTATAGTATTCAAAATAGTATGGTTTACCATAACAATGGAATAGAGATCAACAGAACAGAATAGAGCACAGAAATAGATCCATGCTTCTTTGGTTGATTTTCAGCAAAGGTGCCAAGGTATTTCAATGGAGAAAGGATAGCCTTTTCACCAACTGACAATCCATACAAAAAATACTCCAACCTTACCTCATGACTGACATACACACGACAAAATTAACTTGGAATAGAACCTAGACCAAAACACACAAGCCAGAACTGTAAAATATTAGACCACTAGATAAAATTTTTACAAACTTAAAACAGGCAAAAATTTCTTATAAAGGAAACAAAAACTATGGGTCATTAAAGAAAAAGCTGAACTTCATCAAAATCAAAAACTCCTGCTCTTCAAAAGATATTAAGAAAATTAAAAAGACAAGCCATAGACGGTAGAAATGGAAAATATTCACAATACATACATCTGACAAAGGACTTGTATCCAGAAAGTATTTTTAAATGCATATAATTCCATTAAAATGGGCAAAAAGACTTGAAAAAGACACTTGATAAAAGATAAGCAAACATTGAATAAGTACATGAAAAAGTTGTTCAGTATCATTTACTATGGAAATGCATGTTACCACTTCAATATCATTTACCAGGGCAATGCAAAGGAAAGCCACACTCATTAGAATAGCTCATGTTAAAACGTTCAACAATATCAAGAGTAGGCAGGGATGCAGAGCAACTGGAACTCCTCTACATCGCTGGTGGGAATATAAAATGGGGAACCATGTGTGGAGAAGAGTCTGACAGTTTCTTACAAAGCTGAACATATATTTACCATACAAGCCTGAGATTCTACTGCTCAGTATTCACCCAAGATAAGTGAAGACAAATATTCACAGAAAGTCTTACACAGAAATGTTCAGAGCCAAAATCTGGAAACAACCCAAATGTCCAACAAGTGAAAAGATGACCAAACTGATAGGCAACAGACTACTACTCAGAAATAAAAAATGAAAAATTGCTGCTATACCAACAACATATATGAATCTCAAAAAGCTGATGATGACAAGTCAGACACTAAGCCCATTAATATGAAACTCTAGGAAAGACGAATCAGACTATAGGAGTAGAAAGCAGATGAGTGGCTGCCTGGGACTGGAGGTGAGGTGGAGACTGACTGACTCACAAAAGATTACCTGCAACTATGTGGAGTGACAGAAATGTTCTACATCCACTGAGACAGTAGGTATGTGGGTGTACACATTGTCTAAACTCTCCAAAATGTACCCTTAAAAAATGGGGGTATTTTACCATACATAAATTATACCTTCATAAAGTTGTTTTATCTTCTAATGGAAAGGAGGGGATTTTCCAAGATGTTAAAAGTAGATACCAATATGGATGATTGTTCTTTTTCCCCCTGCTTTTCTGTATTTTTAAGTTCTTTCTCCCTGACCACCAAAAACAATTTTCAATTAAGCACAGTATTTTTTAATGGTGAAATCATTTCACTCTTTGAAAAAATATATTTTAATACAACTTTCACTTAAGTTATTAAATTTAATCCTCACAACAATTCTATGACATGAGTAGGTCACATTCTATCTTCATCTTATGAACTTAATTTCTGCAAAATTTTATTTAAAAGCATCAGAGAATTCTATTAATAAACACAGTATATATCTGGGCTTCTAGAATTTGGCTTTTGGTATTTTTAAATTAATACACACTATTTACAGCATGACCGAAGGCAAACAAAATGGAAAAAATACATATAATATATATATGTCAAAGATTAAACATTCATATATAAAAACCTGTCATAAATCAGTAAGAAAAAAATGCATAGAGAAAAAAATAAAAAATACTCAAACCCACCAGTAGAGAACAAGATAACCATTTTACTGTCAACTCAGGTTAAAAAGAATGATACTCAAAATAATTCAGTATATTTATGATTTTAACTAAAATAAGTTCTTCAAATTCTAACCAACCAAAACCTTAGAATAATATAGACATTTATTTAATATTATGATTACATACCTGACAACATACTAAGAAAATGAAGAGAGTTATAGCAGTCCATAATACCTTCTCTCTAAACTGGATCTGTATAACAAAATATAAAGAATGCTTAATCAAAATCAAGAAGTAGCAAATATGAAGTACAAATCCACACTGAAGCATAACAAGCATTCCCCATCATGACATGCTCCCATTATTTACTCCTAAAATATTCTCACCCTAGTTGGTAGCAGCTAAAGTAAAGAGTTAAACCTCTCACACATAGCATTCTGCACTTTTCCAAGAATTCAGTAATTTAAATACAGGCAGGCTCCACCATGCTGTATCATGTTAACTGAACTGGAAAGGATGGAAAGCAAGACACAGATCCAAAATGCATGCATTTCAGTTAACACAGTATTGTGCAAAGCTAGGACTGACTGTAATATAATCATATGAATATTTCACCCAATATGAAAAGCTAGAGTTTCTTGGGATGCCTTACATATATATAACTGGCACAACTATTTTTATAACCTCAAAAAAATAAAAAAGGAATACTGTGTACTTCTAAACCAAACAATAAGTTTAATGCAAGTTTTACTTATCTTGTCTATGTCCCTATTCCTGTTAGTTTCGTAAGAAATGGAAAGTACAGTAGAAAAGGAAGTTTGGGAATGGGCCAGCTTGGAATTTAAATATCTGAGCTCCAAAAGTGCACAATGATGGAAGCCCAATTTGCTGTCACAGTATCTTACATTTCTGTGATTTTTCTTCGCATTGAATGAATCAAGAAATGGGAGGTATATACTTGCACAACTGTAATTCATTTACGTAAAACAGCTGTACTCATCAAAATTACCCAGCAGACTGGGTCATTCACAGTGCAGTGGATCTCCAGAGACAGGAATTTACCTTATTTAACACACAGCCAAATGAATACTCAGTTTGGAAACGTTACAACTTCAAGAACAGTCATTTTTTAAACCACCAGAAAACCTGTCTACATTTTAACAGGCTTATATCTTAGTTTCATTCACTTTGTGCCCCTTGCAAGGAGGAGCATGTAATATTTTTCCAGTCACAACCAGAAAAGGGCTGGGGAAAGTTAATCAATCTTGCTAGCTTAACAGAATTAAGTCATTTAGCTACCCTCTCCATTACTAAAATATTATACTTACTTTCCTCTCAGGTTTCTGTATTTCTGGTAGAACTGCACAGAAAGGTTTGATAACTTCTAAAAACTTGACTGTTAAAGAAAAAGAATATATGTCCCTATTAGAAAGCTTTAAAAAAAGAGAGATGTTTACAAAATCAAATATAAATATTCTCTTTTAATGATAATCCATCCCACCCCTACCCTAAAATTAAATTTATCATAATGCTCTCCATTTCAAATATATAAGGGAAGAGAAATAATTCAAGGGACAAATAATCCAAAAGGTTTAAGATTAAGATCTAGTCAACAGAAGAAACACAAGTATCCTTTCACCATAATTTTGCTTCCTCATGCTTGTTTGTATCCAGCCCTTTTATATATGTACAGAAAAGGAATAAATTCAATGAGTATTACTACATCAAAAGGAGAAGTGCAGTCTATGAGACCCACAAGACAATGCATTATAGAAGAAAATAGGACATATCAAAGGAGAAATAGAAAAGTACAACAGAAAATGGGCAGAAAATGCAGAATTGACTTAGACTCAAAGATGCTGAAATGCTTCAGTGAGAATGATCATGCAATCACCGTCCACAGTTAGCTTTTTTGAAGTATACAATCCCTACTTCATTCATTAAGTCACTATTCATTGCTTGGTAGCTCTCCCATGTAATAATCTCAAAAAACTTGTGTATAAGTAATAGCCCAGTTACATTTCATTAGAAAATATTATTTTCCCAGACAACTCATAATATATAAAAGTAAGATCAACCAAGGTTCTTTCAGGATAGACACTGTCTTCTGGCATGGCTTAAGTCAAGTCCTGCCAAAGAAATGGAGGATGAAGATGATATTCTCCCAGTCTTTGCCAGTGTCTGTAATGTGCAGAAACACAAGAAGCCACAACTTGCTATTATGTTCATTTTCCTCTACAGACAAGGAATTCTGTATACTATCATGAACTTCCACAGTTAGTCAAAAGTTGACCATACTGCCTTTTTATAAAACCTCTCAAAATGGTAGTAGTTACTGGTATCTGATAGAATTCAGAAATTCTCAGGGGCAGATGTTTGTTAACCACGTATCATCATGTTGGTCTATTTGGAAAGTACAATCTGATTATGAAATTGTTCATCTCGATGCAAAACAATTATCATTCACATAGGTTCACATAGGGAAACCTCCTAGAATCCCTTTAAACCAAACTTTTCCTTCACACCACACTCCAAGTCACCCTCCCAGATTTCTTGGCGTTTTATGATCATCTGTGTTGGAGTATTCACGTTCAAGCAATGTTTTTGTCTGCCACTTGTCTGTTCTTGTGCTGCAGAATTTTACCCATTAAACTGTCAATTCAAGGCCAACGGTCTCCACTTCCTTTCCAGCTTCCCCAAAATGCCCACTAGTTGGCCAATGGACGCCCAGCTTGTGTTTGCAGTTACCCATTCACGCAACAAACATCTGAATAGCTATGCAAGTATATATGTGAATATAAGCACTGTTGAGTGTTTTAGGAGGGGGCCCTCAGAAGATCCCTATAATACAAGGCCTGGTCCCTAAGACTTATGCAACCTCACAAACACTGAATTTCAGTAAACTCTACAGAATGACTGAAATGAAAATTTTAAGGAAAATGCAATCGCACCCCTTTCCTGCCCTAAAACACAAGTCATGCACCACTTTTTAAAAAACAGGTCTGGGAGCTTTATTCACAACTAGCATGTCAAAGGGTGATTTGGGAATAAAAATAGAAGCTTCCTAACCTCCTGAAAATCAAACGTGGTGCAGGTTTCGCCGGGTGCCCTAGCTCCCCGCCCCCAAAACCAATGGCCTCCCCTCGCCGTCCTCCGCCCCACGCCACCATTGGCGCAAGCCCCCGGCCTCCGAGTCCTGGACCCCCGAGTCGGTCCCGGCAAGGCGACGCACAGCTGGAGGAGCCTCGGCGGAGGTCGCCGGCCCGCGCCCTCCGCAGAGGCCTGGCGGGGCCCGCGCCTGCCCGGCCGGCGGGCTAACTGCCCCAAGCGGGCGCCCACACACCGTCCAGAGCCCGTCGGGGCCCGTAGCCCCGGCGAGAACGGCGCCGCAGCTACTCACTGCCCATGGCGGCGGCTGGGCGGCCCGGCAAGTACAGCGGCCTCAGCTCTGCCTACTCTCGGGTCTCCCGGCTAGGATCCCGACGTTCGCTACCGACGCATTCCGGTCGCCCCGCGCAGGCCCCGCCCCCAGCCACGTGACCCTCACGTCCCGCCCCCTGACGTGCCAGGCAGGTGGGGTCGACGTCCGCCGCATTGCCGTGGCTACCGCCGGAGCTCCAAAGGGCTTGCTGCCCGCGGCTGCCGGACTTCCCGACACCCCCTCTCGCAGCGCCTTTCTGAGTTCATTGTTTCCTCGAGGCCACGTCCAGCGCAGGCCCCAGGGAGTGCGGAAGGGCGCCGCCGGGGTCTGGGCCCCGAGGCCTGGGACTGAGCAACCCTGAGCCGGCGTGACCCAAACAGCCTTTTTATTTTGCTTCCATCTTATCGGAACCCCTTGGAAATTTCAAAAATTTGTTGACACTTTGTTATAGGCAGCATGTGACCTCTCCACTCTACTAGTATGCATCTTCAGCTCCTCCGAAATACAGGTGAGGACCTTGTCTTCTGGACTAGTCTCCTCGCATCCCTTCCTGGACAGCTGATGTAAGGGAAAGCACAGTGTTAGCCATCAGCCGGCCCTACATTTTAATCCCGCCTCTACTTCTTGATGGCTGTGGGCAATTCTGAGCCACTCCATAAACTCAGGGTAACAGCCACTTCCTACCGGTGTGAAAATTAAGCGGAGATTGACACGTGGAAGGCCCTCAGATTTCTTTTCCTTACTGAAATGTTAAAACCCTAGCACTGTAACTTCGGCTCTAACGTCTGCTGAAACAAGCTACTTCAAAGGGCACTAATGGCCTCCCATCACCAAATCCAATGATCTGTTCTCGTGCTTATGTTGCCGGGCAGCTGCGCCTGAGAGGTCTCCCTTTGCCGCACCAGGTGAAACATCAACCTGGACGTGGGAAGGTTCTTGATTCTGAACCAGAAAGAATTTTCAAGTAGAGCAGAGGAGTATAGGTAAGGAAAGAATTCATTAAATCAAGAGTAGCAGGGAATGGTAGCTGCCTTGCAGGCAGCAGAGAACAAGGAAACTGAGGTAGGACAGAGTGAAGGTTTGTGCTTAAGTCTAGAAAACAATGAAATAAAGAGTAACAAAGACGCTTACCACTGGAAGAGTACAGAGACAAAATGAAGTAAGTTGAGCAGTGAGAAAGCTTTATTTAAAAGAACGCACTTAAAGTAGAGTGAGGGTGACCTAGAGAAGAGGTTGTTCTCTTAAAAACTGGGGTTTCTGTCTTTTAAGAATTTTCAGGAATGTGACAAAGGGCAGGGTTATAGACTTGTAAAGTAGTCTCAAAATGCTTATCTCTGGTGAGAGACATTATGTCTCCTCGCCTCTGTTATCAGCCCTCCAGGTAATTCTGCAGAATTAACACATGGAATTGGTTGGTTCCTCTCCAGGATAGCGGCTTCCCTCTAGGAACATATCAATCAAGACCCCCGCTCTGTCCCCAGCGGGGGTTGAGTTAGTCTGTTCACCAAAGAAAATGTTAGGAATTTTACTTCCTAACTTCCTGGTTTTTAAAATGGACTCTTAACCTTAAGATGGAATCCTTCCTGCTTTTTTACTACGCTGTTTGTAGTAATATCTCAGCTTGTCTGGAAAATTAATCATGATGCCTGTCCCATGTCTCGGCCCTACTTCACTTAGATCTACTTCCAAGAAGGAAAGTTCAAGGCTGCCAGAAGAATTTACCCTTTGTTTTAGCCAACACCTGAAAATGGTGTCTTGCCCAGTGGGTTTCAGTCCCGGGCAAGTTCGCTATGGATTCAATGTGACCAAAGAAATTGACAGCAAAACGTTCTTGGGGTGAAAGGGTTATACTCAACTTTATTTCCAGGTGGCAGGTCAGTCACTAAAATCCCGTTCACTCAGAGCGAGTCTGCATGCAGCAAGCCGGTCTCTGCCTCTGGGCCCCTCTGTCCACACAGTCATCCCACACAGCCGTCCTCTGGGCCTCTCTGCACAGCCGTCCCGCACAGCCATCCTCTGGGCCTCTCTGCCCACACAGTCATCCCGCACAGCCGTCCTCTGGGCCTCTCTGCACAGTCGTCCCGCGCAGCCGTCCTCTGGGCCTCTCTGCACAGTCGTCCCGCGCAGCCCTCCTCTGGGCCTCTCTGCACAGTCGTCCCGCGCAGC